>JAEUWK010001936.1:0-17794 GCA_018524425.1 Podaxis sp. AQ795752 | reverse complement strand
CTTGCCGAAAGGCAGAGCTTGAAAGCTCTGCCCAAAGTTCATTGGACCCTTTAAGGTCCTGGAAGCCAAACCTGAGATGTCTAACTACCGTCTCAAGCTACCACCAGCCCTGCAGGAATGTCGAATACACCCGATGTTCCACATATCATTGCTTCGGCCCTATAATGCATCGGATGATACACTATTCCCTAGCCGAAATAAACCGGAACCCTATGACTTTGGCATAGATGACAAACATGAATGGTTCATCAATGAAATCATCAGTCATCGTTTCACAAATGATGGCAAGGCAGAATTCCAGGTATGCTGGAGTCTAGGCGATATGACATGGGAGCCGTATCACCATTGTAAAGACCTAGCAGCTCTAGATCGGTATCTAGAGCTGAAAGGTGCTAACTCAATTTGACAATTACCACGGATCAGTCAATGACTATCTGTGGAAAAATTGACAGTGTCCAAATTTGGACACTTGACCCTGAGGATCGCGTTCCCAATGTTTGGGAACACAAAGACAGGACACATAACTTTAATTTGTCCTCTCTTCACCACCACCATCATGGACACACAACATCCACAGCAAGCTCAACCGCTTCAGCAACAAACCCAGCAACCAACACCGGGTGATCCAAATCACCCTGCACAAAGCGGAGGCCCTATACTGGGCCTCAAAGGGGGGAGGGCAATGGACATATTGTCCGACCCAACCCCAACTCATTTGCATGATGGACAGCAATTTGCTACTCACCGAGCACCATTATCCAACCCTGTGGGCCCGATACCACAAGGCCCTAACCTAATGGACCCATTGCAATTCCATGCAATGCCTCCGCCACAACAATCCTTCGCACAGGGTTTCCCATACCCTGCATTCTACCCACTGCCCCCACACATGTACAGTTTCCCACAACTGTATGGACCATACCCTCCACTGATGAACCCATACCCGTCATATCAACAACCGCCCACTGCACCACTCATACAGCAACAGCATGCATCAATCCAACAAATGACGCAGGCACCCCAACCACCACCACCACAGAACCAAGACCGGCCAACAACCACGTCATGCCCGATCACACTGGAACCCACCAATCCCGATTCATGGAGGAACACTAATGCTCCTCCATCGCGATCTTCCTCTGTAACATCCAATAGAGGAAGAAGTAGGACAACCAAACAACCGCCGCCCTCGTCCTCAAAGGACAAGGACAAACCAAGAACAATGGAGCTAGTCCAGCCAGCGCTGTCCTCGAAAGCTTGAGGAAAACAAAAAGCCGTAGACATAGAGCTTGAGGACAACCAGTATGTCTAAGAGCTTATGAACCGCCTCAACAAAGCAGGTCTACCAATAGACCTGGTATCAGAAATGAGCACCAGCTCACAACATGCTGGTTGCAATGCCATCATTGAGGAGCTCCTCGCCAAGCTCTGCAGCCTTCAGGATCATTTCGTCATGCTTGAAGGATGAAACAGCCTCTTGCAAAGGCAGGTTTCTAACCTGCAACGACAACTGAGTGAGAAGCCAGACCGGGAGGAGGAATGGCCAGCGAAACGATGTGCAATGTCCCAATCGACATCGTCGTCCCAACGGGGGGTGCCCAGCACCCCACAAGCCCCCACCACACCAACATCATGCACAGGCAACAAGGTAAAACCATTACCTCGCCAACGCCACCAACCATCGCCCACACCAATCGCATTGTCATCATATTGGCCACCACCACCCCCGGCCGATATCACACTACCCTACATTGAGGAAGTACCCTCAGGGGACATTGACGTCCCCATGACGGAACCTCCTAAACTACTCTCCTCAAGGTCAACAGAACCAATCTCGAGCAGCATTACTCAACCAGAGTCCCTATTTGAGGGACTCTCATTCGGTCAACCCATCCTGGTATGCCCACCAGGTACCCTACTGCCAGAACCGGAAATCCGCCTCCACCATGAATTCACCCGATACAGCCCAGATGACCCAGACGAGCAGTTGTCAGGGCTAGAGTACTCGAGCGACAATGACGATTCAGCGAAGAATCGTCACAAGAAGGCCAAAGGAAAGGGCAAAAATAAGGCACCGTCATCGAATGCTGATGACTGTGCCGACATCTCAGACCTCATTGGCCGCAGAGGCAGGATCCCTGACCTCTGGGGGCTCTGGGGCACTGAACCTGGCATCTGCGAGTGCAACAACTTCATGCGTGGAATGTTATCGCATGACGTTTACTACTACCAGCGACCAAATACAGTGTTCGCAGGTACCAATGCTCGACTTGCTGCCAATGCCAAACTCCAAGGCAGGGAGTTCATACACAACAACAAGAAGGGCACCATTCATCATATCGCAGGACGGGGTCTACCTACAACCCCAAGACAAGTCATCAGATTATGGCGGTTTATGAATAACCACCACATCAACATCCATAGCAGGTTCGAAGCATATTTCCTGCTTTGAGAACTGCACAACATTGCCTCCTCAACCCTTCCAGAGCATCATGATGATGCTATGGAATTTATCTTGAACCTTGAGGGTTATGACCCCAAGTTCCTAGCACCTGGGATGCAGGAGGAGTATATCACCAGGTTAGAGCCTATTCTGCATGCCATCCAAGATCACAGCATGCATAACGTCCTCAAACAAAATGAGGGCAAAGGACTGCCCATGCCCTCCGGACCCCAATTGTTCGATATCAACCTTCTAGGTCAATATCTCCTGATACACGGAAACCCGGATACCCGTAATGCCTTCAATGGCATTGCATTTGAATGATGGAAACTCATGCACCGCCGTTGCGTCTTCAGATATGGCCTGGGTCGCGCCCTGAGTCCTGATGACAAGAGTGCCACCCAGAGATTTGTGTGATTATTCGCTGTACTGGTGGCAACTCCTCACCTGTACCGCAAGTTCATCGCATCATACAATAGTCACGTTCCTCCAGAACGCACCTTCATTCCTCAAAACGGGCCCGTATACTTGATATGGCCCTTAGAAATGACCTCATACACCTCACACAACTTGAGCCTCAATGATGTGGCTCATGTTCTCATCCGCAACGGCATACCCATTTCATGGGTAGACCACTCCTACCTCTTTGGGCTGTGGTGGCTAAACCACACCTACCGTGGTGACCAGCTGCACCACGATTTATATGACAAACATGACAATCGTCGGGTTGAATATCTCGACCAATATCACAAACCCCTGGCAATTCCTGAGTGGGATGGATGGAGACATCCCACTCATGACAACATTAACTGATTCTTGTACTTTGAGTACAAGAACGCATGACAGACCAAGGGGGAGCACTTTGTTCCCCGAGGATGGTTACCAGCAGGGGCCTTGCCATTCTTCCAGCTCCTCCAGAACCACAAGTACCCTCAATGCCTGCTGGAACCACCCCCCTCTCAATTACAGGTAGCCCACCCCCTCGCGCTAACCCTTACTGGGCCGGCACCCACAATCACCAAGGAAGCAGCCCTTGATGCAGATACCCAAATGACAGAGGCCAACACCTCTGTAATCACCCCCATCGTCACCGACCATCCGTCATTGGATGCAACCATGACCGAGGCCAACACCTCTGCCCTTGCGTCTGATCTGCCTCCCATTGCATTCTTGGCTGAGGCCAATGCCTCCACCCCTTCATCCCAAGACGTTGTCAGCGAGTCTTCATCGATCACCTCTTCCCGCTCACGCTTGTCCTTGTCACCATCATGAACAAGTCGACTCCAGCTTACACCTTCGTCGAGGTGAACCATCACCTTGTACTAATCTACCTTGCTGGCTGGGCACTATATGTGCCCTGTCTATCACTCACTACCACAAGTAGCCACGCCACTTGTGTTTCAATTTCCTTGACTGTATTCTACAGTCTCAATGGGGGGTGTGTAAGGGCTGGGCCCTTACAGTCGTATCTTCAATTGTTCAGGATTATTTAAGTCACTCATTAATAATTAATCATTTGTTTTATTGTTTGTCTTCGACCTTGATGGATTACTCAATCCATCAAAATGCATTCCTTATAAATCTTGTCGTCAGCTGTCATTAGGACAGCTGACCTTATACATACACTTTGTACATCCCAATACATCGGGCTTATTGTATGTCAGTGTGAACTCAAGGTCTAAGCTCCCAGTAAGCCTCAGTAGGCTTACAGACATCCAATATGGTGGAAGCTAAGATAACTGACTGAAAGAACATCCCTAAACCTTGGTCTCCAAACATCATGGAGACACAGTGGTTATCCCATTTTCCAAAGTCCAGATTCTGAGAGTCTGCTAAAATTACACTGGACAGGGTTACTAACTATACCAAGAGGAGCAATGACCAGTGCGAAAATGAGAGTTGATCATCTACCCAGGAGGCAGTAATGAACAATCAGACTTGCTTCCGGCCACTTCTTTCAAGCTTAATTGTCGTGAGCCTGTATCTGAGGAGTGTGTGAAAAAGATGACATGTGTTGGGTGCTGTAAGGAATGTGAGGAGAGTTGAAGGTGTTTGATCTTCATCTTACCACTGCCTTGGCATGTCGACCAACAAAGCCAAGAGCAGGTCTGTAAACATGCCTCCTGCTTCCGCTACATTATGGGATGCAAGTGGCTCGTAGTTTGTAAGTCGTCATACTGACTTAACGCTAACACGACCAAACAAGAAGAACATATCTATGTATCATCAATGATTTACACCCTACCTTTCCTTTTTACAACCTTCCCGCAACTCTTGTACGATGTGCGTATCCCTTTCATATAGAATCCCTAGACCACTCTGTCTTGTGTGATCAGTGAGTAACTTGTTTTGAATGTTCTAGTGAGCCTACAGGCTTTCATAGTTATTATCCAGCAGGCCATCACTTTTTATAGGGCCCCACTTGCTCTATGCGTGGCTTAGGAGGTTTTTTGGTTAGCACCGTGCGTATACTTAGATGCTTAGGGACCATTACAGTCTTATTTGGTCCTATCAAGATAAGTATTGCAGTTCATCCTGCTTTGAGCTGGGGGTATTTTCCGCTATGATTACGTTATCCACGCCCCTTAAGCGTCGACACCTGTACGGCTAGCGGTAAACCCGGAAAGCCGCTCTCGAGGTCTCAGATCTCAGGCCTGGATCCAGTTGGATCGGCATCATGGCATTGTATCATTAGGTTTCTCAATCATTGATCGGTTGACTGTTGGTCTTGAGCAGCATCGCAGCAATGTTGAAAGAAGGAAGGTGCAAGGCACTCATTACGCAACAAAAACAGATCTTTCGATTACAAACGGAACAACGATTCGTGCACATGGACAACATTTCCGTGCACAGCACACGATCCAACTGAGCCAAATGCTCAATGACCACCCTCCTTGGCAGTGTACACGACGTTGCCATTGGCGTCAAGAATACGGATGTACAATGACTTGTTTTGGAGAACAAGATGGCCACCCCGTGCCGTGGGAGTGGTATTGGAGGCCCACCAAGGGTTGCCATTGGTATAGACGACGAGGTTGCCGTCATCCTGGAAGGCGAGCACGAGGGGGTCTCCCTTGCTGTTACTGGCAGTCGCCGCGACGGCCGTGCCGCTTGAATTGTACGCGACGAAGTTGCCGTCTTTCTGGAAGATCATTTTTATACCGTTGGTGAACCCAAAGGCGGTACCGTCATGGGCGTAGATGGTCATGTTGGAGATAATGATGATTTCGTCAGTTGGGGTATGGGAGGGTAAGTATGAGGACGAATGAGGTGGCTATATGAGCGACGGCGAACGTACGCATTGTGAAAGATGACAGTGCAATTTGCTGAGGTTACATCGACTCATTACGTTCGTTCTTATACTGTCCAGGCCGGTGGCGTGCAAACCGTATTGAGTTAGACACAAGGTTTTCTCGGGTGGGTGGCGAAGACGAGAATAGAGACACCGCTCAGACCGCACCGACGGTATATTCTCGTGGCAAATCAAAGAGAGGAACACAGAACATGGAAGACGGAAGGACGAAGCATGGAAGGCGGAATCACCGATCTGTCCCCACTGTGCTTCGATGATTCTTGATCCCTCACAAACGTTCGACCCATGCCTGCATTGGGTTCCCTCGATGACCTTTGTATCTCTCCTTAACGTGTTTCACTAGCAATCCCTTGATGACCCCTACTGGCTGGGAAGAAAGAAAAACGAACCTGGGGGTCATCGGAGGGGCTGTAGTAATTGAATCCTCGCCTTGGAGGTCAGAATACCAGAACCTCAAGGTCGGCACATCTATTCGCGTAAGAGGACCTGGGATAGGGGTTTGTGGATGTGCCTCAGGCGAGTTAAACACCTGAGCAACACGCCAGAACAATTTAGGACCTCCATCACATAAACTTTAACTCTTGGAGTTGTATTATTGGCTTCTGTATCTGTCTTTAAGAGACAATGTCACCATCTTGTGATAATTTCATTCCCTTGGTCTGGGATCTCCGCGGGCTGTTGGCCGCCACATTAACGCTTGTGCAACTCAAAACTGCGGTCAACTGGAGGGAGTGGTGTTTCTCTAGTATGAGATTGCATTAGCTGATGTGGAGTAACAATGAAATGAATATATGCTCACTTGGGCTTCGGAGCTGAGTAAGTTCCATAACATGTAGATGAACCGCTTTGACTCCCGACCAATGAAACCGTAGAAGGGTGCTTTCCATCCCCATTGTTCCATTGTACACGTCACTGGGAGTGAGTGGGGCGCACGGCTTCACGAGTATCCTCTATTCATCGCGGAGTGAGCGATTTTAAACTTCATAGAGCCGAGAATCGTTTCCATGTCTTGTATTTAGGGTCCTGGCTCTCTCTGATGGTCTCGGGGAGGCCAGGTCGTACATCTTCGGGTCTAGTGCCAAGATTACTATGAACTTGTCGAATTCGGGATGCTCTGAAGCCCGGTAGGATTGCAAACTTCTGCTAAGTCTCGGACAGATGGAATTTGCACGGGTGTGTGATTGAGAAAAGGATGATGTTATGCTACACTGGCAAGTGTGATAATAAGCGCCTAGGCAGCTAATCGTCACTGTGTACTTATCCAGCTATACATCCCCTTTTGGGTAGAGCTATCAGCCCATTATAATGCATGTATAGGACAATGCATATAATAGTGCAACAATGATGTGGATATCAACATGGTCATGTAATCATAAGGATCGCAAACGGGAGGCGTGTATATATAAGTTGTCAACGTATGCCATGAGAATGCTGTTGTTGATGGCGTTGGTGCTGTGGTAGAATGCTATCGTCGTGTGTCCGACAGATTCATGGGGCGCGACAAGTCGGCTTCGCGATTGAGAGTCAGATGGCACAATCATGCTTGAATTCGATCAGAGTGGTGAGGCTGACCGACTGCGACATATGAAAGGAGAGTCACACCTTCCTGTGTGTTCTCGTACTGTGTCGTCAGCAAAAAAGGCCAAAACTATACATATGAAAAACAGTCAATAGAAACATCAAATTGTACTAAATGCCACAGACGGCCATGTTTCAGTCGTCGGCGTGACGTATGTGACTTCTTGCTCTTGGGTACAACACTGCAGTTCAGCACCATGCTTACCGGAGCAAATAGTAGGCACAGTCCCGTTATCAACCGTCATATCTCCTGTGCTTGTTCGAATCCCTTCGCTTCCGAACTTTTCTTTTCAGGTATATCCAATTGTATGCACCACGCCGCAGTGGATAGTTGATAAACATCTCAGAAACACTGTCATTACTGCATCGAGGGTTCGGTTGTCTAGACGACGCAACTGGAAAAGGAATCTCGGTCCTAGTCCGTGTGTTCCGGCTAAAATTGGTCATCGAGGTGCTAGGATCTTTTTTGGGTCAAGATGCCTACTCACTTTTTGCTGTCGTTGCTTCGGCACTTTGAGTGTAGCTGGCTACCGATATCGCACTTTTAAGGTGTGGCCAATCCACTCGTCAGCCTTATTTTGCTCGGTATGTGACCGCCTGTCCAACACATCTGCTGTCAACAATCGACTCACGTCAACGAAAGACATTGAGCGCTGAGAATTATGAAGTATACATCTGGAATTTCAACCCTGATGTTGATCGACGTTTGCACAAGGCGGGGTCAACAGCGATATTAATGGGTTTGTGAACAAAGTGGAGCCCTTATTTCCTCCCCTCCAGTTTCGAGTCTCAGGCAGTTTTCTTTTTGGCTACACTTCAATGTCAAGCTTGAGTGAAGACGGCGCATTTGATCGGCTGGGCAGACTAATAGACCAAGAAGAACACCTACTTCAATCGGCCTTGCAGACGGCATATTCTCATGAAGGACTTGCATTGTCGGGCCCGAAGGACCCCGGAGTCATAGGTGAGTTACTGAAATTCCTTTCGTACCTGCTTCTGGCTGATTGCTTTTGCTTGAGCTCGGAGCTTGGCCGGAGACCACAACAACCCTCTTAAGGTCGTTAACGATTTCGTATCCCAGAACGCTGACTTGTTCAGCGGCCACTCAATATCGGGAGGCGGTGACCTGGATTTCAAGTCGGTAGAAGACTCAGTCAATGGATTCTCGGACGCTGCAAAGACGATCGTCAAGGGTTTACAGGCCCTCGGTCAAGTCCACCCGTTCATCGGCGGTGAGCTCGGTCAATCTGGGACTCGAGTTTCAATTGACGCAGAGTCTGACCAGTTGCTGTTGGCGCGTTCGCCCTCGTTGTGACTATGGATTTCACGAGAAGGGATAACGATCGTAAAGTGCTCGCCGTCAAGGTTCAAATGCAAGAACTTATGATCATCTTCTTTGAGTGGGTTTCTTATCCTTTTCCCTGGCTGGGTTCCGACTTGTTTATTGCTTTCGCTAGGCTTCGACACATACGTAATTCGCAGGAGAAGGGCCGTGATGGTGTCACTATAGCTGACCGCCTAAAACATTTCATGCTCGAGGTGGCCTCCGATATCAAAAAATGTGGTTCTGCGTGCGACGCGTACTTGAAAAAAGGCTTCTTGGGTAAGTTCCGAACCTCACTCTGTGTTGCTACAATGTTGATTCTTCCGCAGCTAGAACCGTTAAGGCTAGTATATATGAAGCCAGGCTTGCTGAATTCGCACAGAAGTTCGCAGAGCACAAGTCTACTTTGGAACTCTCCCTCTCCCTTCACACGGCCATCGGCGTTGATGTCGCCAACGAAAAACTCGATGATCAAGGGCAAATGCTGACGAAGATTGACAAAAAACTAGACATGATCATGATATTTCGCAAACTTGATACTCCCCGTGAACGTGAAGTTCAAAAGTTCATCGAGGAACGTGGAGGAGTCAAAGCCTGCATCAGCAATGACGAGTATCTCGAGGAACTTGTTGCAAAGAGTGGAGATTCCTTATCGCGTATATCCGGTCGCAGTGGAGGATCCGGTCGACGTTCGAATGATCTTCCCGAAATCCGGAAACGACTCATGAAGGAAATTCAGGAGGACATTGATGACACTTTCAGTCGCAATATGGTCCTATTCGAGCGTAAGCTTGACATGCAGAACAAACAGCTCAACGAGACGTTGCGACAAGAGTCGGCTCATATCATCAACGCGCTCATGGCTGGCTCACACGACCGCATTAACGATCCAGTACGTATTCGTTCGCTTTCATGGCTGG
This sequence comes from Podaxis sp. AQ795752, assembly GCA_018524425.1. NCBI lineage: Eukaryota > Fungi > Basidiomycota > Agaricomycetes > Agaricales > Agaricaceae > Podaxis > Podaxis sp. AQ795752. The sequence continues at coordinate 8,216 of JAEUWK010001936.1, read as the reverse complement.
GCATCACTTATGGGATAATAGGATCTACGCAAGTTATGGAAAGAGATGGGGTGGAAGGGAAGCGTCAAAGCTCGAACCTTTGTTCTCAATTTGCATGACTACTATGCGGACCACCGCAACCGTGTGACAGACTCCCCTACTGTCGATAGGGGTTCCCTCAGCAGTTTCCTTGCCTCTCCTCAATCAGCAGGAATGAGCCCCATTCCCTCCCCAAAGAAGAAACCTGACGACCGCTGGGCTTTGGCTTACATCAATGCTGCTTACGTCCAATCCATCCTCGAAGCCGTTGACGACGACGGCACCGGCTACATAAGTATCAAGGAAGTGAACACTTTTGTTGAGGAGAGACCAGCTGGCTGGAGTCTACCTGAATGGTTCGCCTATTGGGCAGTCGGTACGTTTCCTCGTCATTTACGTGAACACATAATTGACACGAATGAACCTCAGGCTGGCAGATCAGCATTACGCAATATAAGAGCAAGATCTACGGCCTTGTGCGATCTATGTTTGAGATGCTCGACCACATCCTCCCTTCAAACCGACGTGGAGTTGATGAATATCTCTTCCATCCCTCATTCTGGCGCATAGAGTTGATCCTCCGCTCCACAACATCCGTCAACCCGAAGATGCTATTAGATTCCGATCTTGTTCGTTACACGGAGATGTACACAGCTGAAGAAGAGAAGCGACTGGAGATGAACCTAGAGGACGTTGGTTATGAGTTAGATACAACGGCTACGGTATCTCTCGTAACGGGTGAAGGTCGAATTGAACGAGTAAGTTTTTACACGCCCGTCAAGTGGTCTAGCCTGACGAATGCTCGCCAGTTCATCTATCCACTCATTTATCTTCTGCTCAAACGCCATCTTCGAGTTCTTACTCTGGCTTGCAAGCACGTCCTTGATGCAGAAGAGTTTGTATCACTCAATGAGTCTCTCGTTTCGGTCCTCTTGGCAGTCGATACTAGGATTCAAAACCTGGAAGGTAAGTTTCGATGATATAGGCCCCATCCATATACCATCTCACGCCTCGTAGCCGTGTTCAAACAGACCCACTTCGATATCCAAGGCCGTCTCGGTAATTTTGCGTTCGGACTCGTACGTTATCCCCATTCACCCACCTCGATATACTTTTAATGGTCAAGATAGCTGCAACTCTCTTATGGCGATATTCGGAGGGTTCCAGCTCAAATCACATTCGGAACCTGGAATCAAGAGGAGGATGTAACGCCATTCCCCCGAGAGGAGGTCACGAAGGAAACGATCCAAGCCACTCTCGCGAAGACGTCCCATGAAATTCTCAAATACGGACATCGAGATGGCTACCAATCCACGGACTATTTTGAATTCGAGCCTCATCGCAGGAAACATTTGGATTCTCCTCACCCACTGGAAGGAACGTGGACGGGACATAATTCACTCGTGGAGGGCGAGGACACCATCACCTACGTTCTACGCATATCTATTTTGGTTGAAGATGGGAAGCAGATTGTTGGCAAGGGTGAGCACTTCAAAGGTGCATTCGAGTTTTCAGGACACGTCCGCCCAACACATCCTGGGAAGCAAACGAAGTACGATTTCTCCTTTTCGCTAACGGACGATGAGGACGGCTTGCAGAAGGAATGTAATGGACAACTGGATGTTGGTACGGGTATCGTCCGTGCGCAGTGGACGGATCGGCGGACAAGAGAAGACCCGCTAAATATTGCATATCAGCCTTTCGAGCTCACTAAAACCCCTCCTTCGCTCATCAGATACCGCTACACCAACGAAGCATTCGCAGAGGACCCTGTGCGAGCACGTTGGAGCTTTGCGTGTGCTGCTGCGCGGCATATGGCTCAGGAGGCGATGTGGTCCCGTGGATTCTTAGAAGAGCGAACGATGGAGCGCAAACGATACGTCGAGCTTAGCATCAGATCGTTGATTGTAACCATGGGGCTCACGCCCCAGAAGCCCTTGAGCGCCACGGAGAAGGGGGAATTGGATCAGTTGAGGAGGAACTTGAATCCGAGCGAGGCTAGGTTCTATCAAGCATTGGCTGATTTCGAGATCCAGAAACTACCGTGGCATCCGTACGTAATCACTATGTCAAGCTTTTACTCTTAGCTGATGATACATGACACAGGGCATGGGGTTGTGACTGGTGTGAACGCCGAATCACCAAGGCTCGGTACCTATGTATCACATGCATGTCTGAAGATCTCTCAGACAATATCGACCTTTGCTCAAGTTGTGCGGATAGAGCACCTAGCAAGCGGGGCTTCGTACATGACCCCTCCCATGCGATGGTGAAGGTCGAGCAAACACTGCATGACTTCCATTTTTCACGTGTGGTGGAGAATGCCAAAGTCGCAATCGAGAAGATGAAGAATTTGTTCAGGATGTTGGAAGCCAATGCGGTACATCCCGAGGAGGATGATGATCCAGAGACGGAGAATGCACACAAGGTAGTTTCATGTGCTTGTTGCGCAAAACATGTTATGCCTCCTTGCTGGGTGTGCGTGATGTGTGGTACGTTTTCCCCCGATCCATGGTTTGATCCACTGGCTCAATGTCTTACAGCTCGTGATACGTTCATCTGCAACGATTGCGATGTTAACAAGGTTCCAGCCCTGCAACACGGTCCTTCCCCTTCTCACAAACTCTCCCATCCTCTCGTGCGCATACGGGACACATCCCTTTCCGGGCAAGCAGCGACAACGGAAGAGCGTCTCAATGCACTTGAGCAACGGCTCATCACGCTTGAACACAAAGTGGCCGAAGGGTTTGCTGCCGCTGATGCAAAATTCGAGAGTCGTATTGCGAAACTCGAATCCTGTGTAGAGGAAAGGTTGACCAAGTTGGAGAAGTATACACAGGAGAGATTTGACACGATGGAAGCTGTTCTGAGGCAGATTATGGCTCAGACTATGACTCTACCAGCGGTCTATGGGCAGGCTGTGAGGGATACAGTGAGATATAGTATGCCAGCTCAACACCTCCGATGGTGAATTGGATTCAGCATCGATTTTGGCCATTCTTCGTTCTCCAACGACTCCTCGCTCTTTCCTATTTCGTTAGCGTTAATCGTCTTATCTTGTACCCGTCCAACTCGTCCGTGTGCACGAAATGGTTTCTAGACCTGTAATCGTTCGACCTATAATGTTTTACCTGGATGTGCAAGGAAGTGGCGGCTTCGACCAGGTTTCTCTTATCGTACATTTCACGGCATGCCTGCGTCACCAGGAATCATCTGACCTTGACAGTATTGCTCCATAAAGTTCAAGGACCAAGCTATCTGTGAGCTATTTCTAACACGAGTTAACGCGAGTCTGACTCGGAGAAAATCCAGCGCCTATGAGCGGTTCTAAAGATATTATAGTCCCCCGATATACCAATTTCACTTATAATCATCACCCCTTCCTCACACTCGGTAACTCTCAGCCCTTGCACTGAGAAAACATGGAAGGGCTACACCTCTGAGCTTCTTGGCCACCACGAGGCCGATGAAGAAGGAAGAACACTGAGTTGCCGCTCAAAGCCCCATGAAGTGATTCGAATTTCTTCGATATATCAGGCCCTCCTGATTTCTCTCTGAAGCAGGTATGGGCAATTGGGCCAACATCATCAATAACAACGTGAGAAGAAACACCCGAAGTTGATTTAACCGACTAACATAGGTTGAACACTTGAGCACTTGATGTCCAGGTTATCTTAACCCATGGATTGGCGAGCCACCCGTACAAGTTTTAGCCAATCCTGTGTAATAGATGTAATGTCAATTTGATTCAGAAGCGTTTGCCAAGATTAAGATGAGAACCCTGGATGTAAAGTCAGTTATGATTATACGGGCGTCAGCGAGGTCTTTTCCTTCCGACAATCCTGGTGACCCTGTCCTTCGACTCAAAATGACACAGAGACATGATGTCTTTAGATCACCATCTCGACATTATACTACGTGGCGTAGGACCTATAATGCATATTTTTCGCTGAGAAAAAGTTGAAGGAATGGATGGACATTGGATGATGGGATCAAGGAACTCGCGTAAGTCGATTGCAACCGTTACTTATGTCATGAGGTTCCCAATTCAAAAAGCGGGTTACTGATTCATGCATGATTAGCTGGAGGGGCACTCAGATTAGCGCCCGTTGGCAGGTATAATACCTTCTCGGAGGCGATTTCCCACTTGACCTTTCTCTACCTGCTTCTAGTTTGCACAGACTGATGGCTTCTCTCTGTTGTTGATTTATTCTTTTCATCCAGTTAGCTTCTTCTCCATTTATCAACCAGAACCGAAACCACGATCCTAATCCTTCTCCGGGAAGTTCAAGTTCCCGCTATCCCACTAACTACCCCCAATCGCTGCAGGCCCGATTCAGATCATGCCATCATACCCACCATACCAGTACCAACACCCACCAACATGGGCCCAACAGCCAAACATACCGCCACCCTGGGCACAACCTAATCCTAACTACCCATACACCCACCCACCCCCTCCCCCTCAACATCACCAACCAGTGATTCCGCCTCGACCGCCTGGATACCCCGCCGGTGGTGGTGCTCCATACCAATGGACGGGTCCCCAACCAGGCTGGAATCCCGATGCATATGGAAACTATCAGTCAAATCAGCACCAGCCGGCACCCCCAGAACAAAATAATCGTAAGTCCAGATCAATGGTTTATCGTGATACATGATGATTAGTGCTCATCCATGTCATCAATTCTCCAGCAACGGAGCTCAGATCCAAGAAATGGCCCACTTTGAATGCGATCCTAGCGGCAGACACGACACTCACGCGGTTCAAAGTGACAAATAAACCAAGCCAAGAAATCCTGGCCTCGACGTTCTACACGTTCCGGAACATACCTGCCAATGCCACCCCGACCACGTACATGCGACTTTTTAGTAAATATTTCCCCTGGTCCGTCGAAATCCCCTCTCAACAAGACATTACATGCGAAATCGTTTGGAATGCCATCTGGTCCCTATTGCAACAACCGCTAGAGGATTCGGAGTGGGGAATGTTGTGTGCGAGTGGGGATGAGGGCCAGAGACGGATCAAAGAGACACTGAAGGCGAACAAGAAGAGGATAGAGCTGAACTCATTCGCGGATAAGAAGATACTGAGGTGTGATTATCTCGGAGAGAACTTGTGGTTTTTGGGACTCGAGAAAGACGAAGAATATCAGAAAATGAGATTATTGCCAGGGTCGAAGCAGGCTCAACACCCTATGCCGGATAACACATGGTTGATAAAGATGGGTAAGTGAAGAGGGGGGAGAGGACACACCTGGACGCACTTGGAATTGGAATTTTTCGCGGATTCTCGTGTATTTGTATAGGCGATTTCCATTAGTGCCTCCCAACTTTGATACCAATCGATTCTCCTTAAGCTCTGTTATGAAGTCGACCAGCTACCATATATTCTTTATTGATTCCAGCAGTAATTTGAATCTCTGAGAACTACCGAGAGCCGAGTTCGTTACCCACATTGGGCCACCAATATGTGCGCTTGAACAGAGAGTTCGGTATTGGGGAAGTCAGAATCGGACTTATTCCGTATCAATTATACCGGTGAGAACAGCTTGCCTTACGGTCCTTGCAAGAGTGCCCATGAATCCCTTGTTTTCGTTTCCATGGCACTTAGATATTCGAGATTGAGCGTGGAACTTCGAGGATCTGGTGGTCCCCGGGATTGTGTGGACAATTGTGCCGCGGAGAGTGACAACTACGTGTAAGCCTCATCAGAAAAAAAATTCAACTTTTTCCAGACTTTTTTGTCTTTGTTGAAGAAAAAAGTCAAGAAAAAGTCGTTCGCATATGTGCATGTTTTACCAGCACTTTTTCTGACCCTTTTTCAGTCTTTTGAAGCCTTTTTTGTAAGGAATGAAAAAGGAGGGGAAAGTTATATAAGTTTTCAAGGATGAAAGTACAAAAAAAGACGGGGAGTAAGTTCCATAAAAGGTACGAGTAATTTCAAGCCGATCTTCTCAAAAGTCTCCAGAAAGATATTTTTAAGGCAAGCATAATTTCATATCTGGTTTGTGAATTTCTGCACTTACAAATTAAGGCATCAAAAAAGTCAGGTAGAGTTGTATTAAAGTTGGTATGTAAGAGCAGGCTAAAGTCAAAATGGAAATTAAAAAGGTTTGTAGCAAGGAATTTGGGGACCAAACAAAAACAAATATGGTGGAATGATTATACTAATGGATTACAAAAATGCATAAAAAAGACTGAGTGGGGAGGGTATTCTAATAGCATGCTTCTAGATGTAGCCAAAATCAATACTTCCCAGTCTTTCCAGCAGATTTCAACCCTTTTGAGGCACCAGGCTCAGGGTTTGAATGCCTGCACTGCATCTGTCCTTTCTGGCTGATGAGGCATTGACAAGAGGAGGAATCTTTGGGAAAATTGAACAGTTAGTAACAACTTCACAGCCTCAGAAATTAGTGCATACTTGAAGCATGTGAGTTGGGGTCCAGTGGGACCTGTACTGCAGTTGTGACAGGCTTTGGAGTTTGTGTCTTCAAACCAGAGGGTGCAGCTGGGATTTGGGGTTCCAAATATAATGTTACAGGAGGTATTAACATATATGAGAGTCATAGCCCTCATAAATAATGAGAAAGGCTCACCAGAGGGTGACAAGCTTCAAAGAAGGATTGCACCACCCCAACCTCCATTTACATCAGCCCTGACAATGTCAATATCATCTTTGCTAGGTTCACTGTTGCTAATATGGCACTGTGGATCATCTTCATCTGAAAACCCAATGTTATGGTGGCCATGGGTTGCATTAACAAATTCCTAGCTGGACTTGATGATCCTCTCAAATTCAGCAGCCTTGATCCTGCAAATTGAGACTAGATAGTAGGCAGCTTGCTTGCCCCACACTTTCAACAAGAAATTGGTGTAGCCAGTTGTCTTGATGTCTTTTGTACTTGGGACTGCATTAAATTTGATCTTCAAATTGTTCTGCCAAGCATTGTGAACCTTTTCAATGGTAAGTAAGCCACTTGCCCACAGATATAAGGAGTGTTCAGCCTGTCATACCAGCATCACTCAGTAACATTTTAGACCTGTGTTACTTACTACCGTGGCAGCAAGTACCAGTAATCCTTGTGGGTACTGGTCCTTCTTGTAGCTCAGCCCATCAACCCACTCTGTATCTTGTATGATCTTGAGATAAGCAGCAAAAGTTCATAGAATGAGCTTATTATGGAAACAGCCCCCAAAATCCTGACAAGGTTGTGAGGTGGAAGTAGCAATAAGTATGGTTAACTTACATCTGGGTTGTTCTCCTGTGCATAATGACAGATAAAGTGCCAGTGCTGGAGTTGATAAGTTGCCCAATTGTGTCACTTCTTGTTTGAGTCCCTGAAAACTTCATTGGCATTGAAGAAGGCAACAAGAGACCAAACAGCTGCAGATTAGATATTGGTCTGCTGGGTATCACTGAATCATTGAATTGCCTATCTGACATTAATGTATTTCCCAAGTAGCAGTGCTAGCAGTATATCTTTCTACACTCTGGGCTATCTTTTTCAACTGTGTAATCTTCTCTAGCATAAATTTGGCCAATGACCTTGAGTACCTCAGCTAATTTATCACCATTGATCTTCCAAGGGTATTTTTGAGATGATGCTCAGCAACTTATGGTGGGCATAACTTGCTTTGCAATATAAGGGCATAGTGCTGAAGGGAGGTTCTCATTCTTGATACACTTATACAGCACTTTCTTGTTTTCTTCAATTTTTGCAAGGGCCTTGTAGAAGTTGATAGAAGTGAAACCTGTTACTAAGCGATCAGAGTGTACTTTACTGTTCACCTGCTGTTTACCCTTCACTGGACTTGCTTCTGCAAAGTCATGCTTGGTACTGAATTTCTCATTAGTGTCTGAAAGCCTATGCTCCAAACCACTGCCTTTGTGAACTTGGAGGTCTTGCTGGATCACTAAGTGGTGGGAACAGAATCTATCCTGACTAGAAAAGCCTTTAGCAATGGAGGCTAGTTTGATCACTTGCCTAAGTCAATAAGATAAGTCTATGTATAGATAGCACAATGTGATATGAGGACACTCACCTGTGTTTATTAGTGTTGGGGTCCTTTGTTACGGTTTCATCTATACGTTTCATCTATACTTAGAGGTGCTTAGCAATCACAGTGTTTCATATGTTGTCTCAGCCCCTTTGTCTCAGCCCCTTGATGTTTCCACTGTAACACACTGACTCACT
>JAEUWK010001845.1:0-38515 GCA_018524425.1 Podaxis sp. AQ795752 | reverse complement strand
TATATAGGCGCGGGTCTGGGAACTACGGTTCCCCACCCGAATATCAACTTGGTTCCGGGCATCTTACTCCCCTTACAAACTCCAGTCCTACCCTATATAGCAGTTATTGTTTTTTGCACTGATTAATCCTCTTACAATGTTCTACCCCCTGTAACAGTTGTTAATTTTTGTACTGATTGTTTCCCTCTTACAATGAATATGGGGTTAGAACCCATTCTTTCATAGGTCATAAGTCATAGCATTTATGAATTATGAGTTATGAGACAATAATGAGTTTCAAAATTGGAACTGTCCATTGTATTTGAGTTAGGATATTGGGTTGGAGATCTGCCCTGATTAATTTCTTAGTTCTATTTCTGTCATTAAACATGTGTTGTATTTCAATTTGTAATATGATTTAAGGCCATAAACAAAGACTTTGGCATCCTCTGGACTGGGTACTAAGTCTGATTGGTGTCAGATGAGTATAAACTCCTTTCTATTTTTATCCATATATATTTTACTTTGAACTTGCTTTATTCTTGTTGTTCAAGGCATCTATATTTTCTTTTCTTTCTTTCTTGTTCTATAAACCATTGGGACTGCTACCATGTACCCATTTGCCATAGACAGATAGTCTGCTTGTAGTAGATAATATTTACAGCAATATTACAGCAGTAAACTTGGATTTTTTGTAAAAAAAAAAAAAAAAAAATAGAATTTGAAGATGCTATCTCTAAAGAAACTGGTCAAAGTTCAAAATATGGATGGATCCCTCAACTGAGACAAGATAATTACACATTATGTTGATTTTGCAATCTACAGAAAATACATGACTGCAGACTTGCAAGTCATCAATCTTGAATGACTTCAAATCATCTTGGGAATTTCCAGGCTTTTGAAATACAATTCCAATATTGACTGGTCAAAATGCACTCTTCAACACCACACTCTCTCTTCAATAATCAATGACACTCTTTCTGACCTCTGTATTGGTGAAATTGATGAAATTTCTATAAGGAAGATTTCAATGAAATAAATCCCAAGACCTCATACTTCCAAATACTTATCCAGGAAGTAAGATAGAAGAGGGAAACTGTGACAAGGTTTTCTCTTTGGCTAAGCAGTGTCTAAGCCAGAGCTTATCCTTGTAGTGAGGTAAGCAGGTGATCCTTTCACATATGTGTCTAAAGGGCCCACTCTACTAACTCTAATCTCAGTAGTTAAACCTTGGATAGCAGTTTACATTGTCTTGAGGTAGTGGACTGTGGATATACCTACATGGCTATATGAGAAATTGAATAAATTAGCATATTCAATGTACTCTAGTATGGATTAATTTCTTTAGCTTCTACCATGACCATATAGTCATCTCTGCCACTAGTTGGTATACTCCTGAGATTAACAACACTACTGGGTCCTCATACCCAGTGAGCTTACTCACTACACAGGACTCATATTAATCACACACTCTGTAGGATAGGTATTAATAAGCTACCAGGAGTAAGGGAGACTTATTACAAGGGCAAAGAGATATGAACACTTTAATAATAAAACAGACACTGTTAAGATATTATGAAGATTATACTTGCTAATTTACAACATCCAAGTGGTATATATATACACAAGTCCAATTGACTATTTAAGAAAGTGGATCAAATCCAGCATAGATGTCAAAAGAGCACAAGGGCATAATACATAAGCATATAGTGGGAACACATGTAATATATCTATATAGAAGGTATAGAAAGAGGAAGGCAAATAAAAGTCCACTCAGGTGAACATAATTGACATAGCACAAATATGACAGTCAAGACAAAAAGTATATCTAGCTAATAACAGAAGAGGTAAATGAACTTGCATAATCACAAATTGTCATTTCACAGAAAGTAAAGGCTATGAAAGTGGTACACCTTGTCAATTCTCTCACATATTTCCCAATCTATCAGTTGCTGTAATTCTGTTGTTTCTTGCCATAGGCTAATAAGCATTCTCCACCAAATCTCATTCCTGCTCTTCAGTCTCATCAGACTCTTTGGTGTTTTTAATACCTCACAATATTCATAACATTGAGGTCCATGCTACTGGTAGTGTTTTCAAGTTTTGTATCTTTCAGTACCACTCTACACTTTCTCATAACCCTGAAGGCTGCCCTCAGAAACCTACTTCTATTAATATAAGACATTCCCTTTACCTTACTGGCTCTGGTAAGCCTGATACTGCATAGGATATGACCAGCCACTGAATAGGGTAAATGAGATATCAGTCTCATCTCAAATTGTCAGAAGACACTTGAAGAAAGCAGGTCTCAAAGCTGTAGTGAAGTAAAAGGCTTTCCTTAGTGCCAAGTATAGGGGCATCTAGAGTAGGAAGTGGGGATGGAAGAGGCCAGGAAAAGGCCCTAGTGAGAGGCTGATAAAGAAACAGTCAAGTTTGGAGGAGGATGATTTGGGACTTTATACTGTAGGAAGAAACTGGGTTTACAACCAGGATTGATGAGAAAATAGGTATTAACCTTGATGTTAACATCTGGAAGATGAACTTGAGGAGATTGTGGAGTGGTATAGGCTAGAGAGGAAAGAAATGAGTTGTTAACAGAATAATAACCCTAAGTACAAAAGTAAAAAAGTGACAGCCTGGTTTCACAAGAATCAATTCAAGGTTCCCTCAAGGCCAGCACACTCTCAAAACCTCAATCCCATTGAACAATTATGGGATTACTTCAAGAAAAAGCTAGGAGAGTCACCACCCAAAGTTATGGAAAAGAGGAGCAGTGGAAGGGTATATCATTTCCTGAGTGTCAGAGTTAACTGAAAGTATATGCTTAGAGGATGGGGACAGTAACAAGGGCCAATGGAGGATATACCAAGTACTAGGTCTATCCCTGTATATATAGCATATGTCAGAGCATCAGCATTGTGACTGTAGTAATGATAATTTAATAATTAATATCAAATGAGACTAAAAAGATTACATAATGATACTTGATGGTATCAATGTTGAGAAGTGAGGCTATTCTCATAAATATTTTTTGGAAGGGTCACTTAAGCCAGTCCAGAGATCTTGCAGTCTCTCCAAAAATTCCAACCATAGGACAGTTTTGTTGCCCACTGTGCTCTTGTCCTAGCAACTAGGTGGGATTCAAGGAGCTACAATACACCATGAAAAAAAAAAAAAGCAAATGTTGTGCAGATGCTTACTGGTGAGTGAACTGGCTATACTGGGCATTATGTGAATAATCCAGAATACAAATAATACAGCCCTTATTATCATATGGGAATAAACCCCAAAATCGTCACACAAGGCCACAAATTCATAGAAATAACAGTCAATTAATCTGGAGGTGATCTCTTCACAGTACTGCTTGACCAGCATGCACAAACTCTACCATACGTCTGTATAATCACCACCATAACCCATACACGAATGGATGCCAAAAAAATGGAAGAAAAAGAAAAGGAAAAAATAGGGACAAAAATATATAAATGAAAAGCCATGGACACAAGTTGGGTTCCTGCGCAGGTGCCAGTGCCAAGTCTATTGAGATCCAGTTGAGACCAACAGCGCATCCAAGCCAACAGATACCACAAAAATATCAAACCAAATCAAAACCAGCACCAATCACACGTAAGAAAAGATGGTATATAAGAACAAACAACAAAGTAATGAGATCCGTGTTGCGACGGCAAGCAGATAAGGGTAACCCGAGCTGAGGAAAAGAAAGATCATCCAGTTCAGAGATCGTAGCAAAGGGCGTACAGGGGAACGTTGCAGGAGCCCAGATAGAGATGTAGAATTAGATGTCTGCGATGAAGTGCACCCTTCACCGCTAGACCTCTTACCAATTCAATGTACTACCCCTCAAGACCGGTGCAGAGATCGAGCCGGGAACGACGTTCCTTCTCTGACTCATAGTAGTTGGACTAGCCTCCCGCATGAGTTGATCGTGTGCATTCGCCTGACTCTCGTATCCTCGTAGAGAATCTTCGGCGTAGTAGAAGCTTCTTCTCCTAGCGCCGCCCACACTGTCCTGATCAAATTCACGACCAGCAGGACGAGCACCAATAACTTCATCAGGTGGATCAGAAAGACGGCGGTGCGCAAGTTGTCTGCGTCGTTTCATGGACCTATACACGAGGAAGACGAGGACAAGGAGCGCGATGGCGCCAAGGGCACTAACAACTCCTATGATGGCGTCCTGACGTGACTTGCCATCATCCTTGGAAGCACCAGAATCACCATTGCCATCAGAACCGGCTGAGCCTGGATCGGTATGAGGGTCCGCTACAGAAAGCAACGAGAACCCCGACACGACGCGATCGGCAAGGTCCTTGGCAACACCAGCAGGAACGCCGGTATAAAACGTTGAGGACTTGGTCTTGATTTCCGCGGCGAGAGTGTCAACATAATCGTTGGGAATATAGCCAAGCCATGTGGTTCCAAGTTCACTGGCATCGTTGGGACCTTGGTAGGTGGTCGGTATATAGACTTGCTGGCAGTAGGTCTTGACTTGATCAGCTGTCCAAGTAGTGAGTATCACCAGAACACGGACCATTAGAGAATAAACCTTACAGGAGATGTCAAGGGCGGTAGTGATTAGGATAGGTACATATGCGAAGATCTGGCTCGACGAAAGGGGGTTCTGAACAACGAATGGCCAATTGAGCTCGTTGTTGAAAAGGATACTAATCAAAGTGTATCCGGATAGTTCTTTGCTCTCGAGATCTAATTGTTCACGAGGGAAGATCCTGGCAGGAATACCAGTTGGAAGCGGGGCAGGAACGATAAGAGTCGTAGCAGCTTGAGCTGGGACAGGATCGATGGTTGTCGTCGCTTGGTCTGGATCAGTAAGAGTTGGAGTAGCAGTGGTGGTCGGAACCGAAGCAAAGGCCAAGGAGGACTCTGTGAGAACGAAGGAAAGACCCGGCTGGATGGAGAACGTCGTAACAGCCGTGGAGGTAACAGTAACACCGGAAGTGATCCCGCTGGACTCAGGAACATTAGAAGAGGTAGAAATGTTGCCTGTTGGGATGGGGAAGCTGATAGTGGGACTAGCAGAACTCTGGGTTACAGAGACTGACCCAGAGGCAGAAAGACTACCACTGGTCGGGCCAAACGAATTGGATGCATTGACCGGGGCCGACGACTCGGGAAAGGGAGGTAAGATCGATGTAACGCCCGAGAATAAGCTAGAGGTGGAACCAATAGAGACAGACACAGGAATACTAGTAGGACCAGGGAGATCGCTTGTGATAGACCCGATGACACTTGTAGCGGACTGAACAACGCTGGTAATTGGTGGGAGGACACTGGTGATCGGCACGACACCGCTGCTGGCGATACTGGTGACATGACCAATTGCGCTACTGGCAGCACTCGTGACTGGTTCGACGACGCTTCCAACAACGCTCGTGACTGGCTCTACAATGCTGCTAGCGGCACTGGTAACTGGCTCGATGACACCACTAACCGCACTAGTGACGGGTTGAACAACGGCGCTGGTGACGGGCTGGATGATTTGGCTAACAGCAGTAGTGACGGGCCCAACGACTGGACTAAGGGCGCTGGTGACTGGATTCACAACCCCACCGAGGGCACTAGTGACAGGCCCCAAAATTCCGCCAGCCTCGCTAGACCTAGACGGCGCTGGCGTGATGATAGACTCTGAAACATGAGAGGATGAGGTGGCGATAGCAGGGCTGGAAGGAGTCGGCCTGATGGACACGGGATCAAGGACGCTGGTGGTGGGGGCAGGGGAAGCAGATGAACTCGGACTATCGCCTCCAATAACGCCAGTGACGACTCCACCGAGAGCCGAAGTAAGGCCATCCACGCCGCCGCCAAGGTTACCCAAGAGACCAGTATTAGTGGTGGGAGATGAAGCCGGGAACGGGGTAGAGGAGATGGAAGAAGGGACCAAAGAGGAGGAAGCGGAGGAGGTACTCCCCGACGCATCCAACGAAGATGACGACGACTGAGGAGGAGGGTTGAAAGAGGTATCTGGAGGGTTGTTGGCATTTCCAACTGGAGTATTTCCGGAGCTAGGACCAGTGACGCCTAAAGTAGGGTCAACAGGGGAGGGGGGAAAAGGAAAAAGGAACAACTTGCCAAGAGCGCCTCCTAGGTCATTAAGAAGACCATCGAGACCGTTGCCCAAGTTTCCGAAAGCACCTTGACGCCTGGTTAAAGAGGATTTGAAGGAAAGCGAACGACGTGCATGGGAGAATTCTGAGGAGGAATGGGTACCATGAACAGAAGCGGAGAGGAGGAAGAGGAGGGCGGGGAGGACGACAGAGTTGAGAGGTAATCGCATGGGTTAGTGCTGACAAGCAGGACGGCGGGCTGGATGAGCCGCCAGAGCTGAGAAGGAGCGTGAGTTTTGGGGGGGAAAGAGAAAGAAACAAGTATAACAACATTCCAAAATTCACAAATCACAAACTCTCACAACCACGTCACAACCGTCACATCAGTCCCTGTCACACACCCCTCTGCTCCCACCCTCACGACCGCTTACCAAAACCCTCAAGCCAGGAGTGACAGTGCGCTGCACATCGCGCCTCACGATGCCGAAACTATCTAGCAGACAAGCTCTACAAGACAGCGGGCGCAGTAGGCGGAGTGGACGGCAAAAAATGTTCTCACGTGCCAGGCTTCGTGGGTTGCCATCTTTCCTCATCAGTTCTGGAAGCAGATGGGACACATTTATTGATGGCAATGATTCCGGCCACTCGTGTCTCGCGTCTCGACATAAAACTGGACATGTGTCATACTACATATAGCAGCCCGCATCTTTTTTGAGAACGTGCGTACATAGACAATCATGCAACCAGTATATACTCCCGTCCCGTAAGTTTAGATGAAGCCAATCTGCGTGCATTATTTGTCAGTTCTTGTTCGCACAGTCGTCTCGCTATCCACCATACCTTGTTGGCCACGTCCAGGGCATCATGGTCAGATGTCAACCGCACATAGGCCTTCTTCTTACCATCAGGTCTAATCAATCATTCATGTCCAGTGGTTCAGACTAATCAGCTTTGTCCCACCACTACGATGCACTCACCGAATCAACGTGTTCACCTTCGCAGCGTTCACGTCGTACAGTTTCTTCACCGCATCCTTGATTTGGCGTTTGTTCGCCCTGATGTCCACAATGAAAACGAGAGTATTGTGCTCCTCGATCTTCTTCATCGCAGATTCGGTGTTCAGCGGTCTATTGATATCCCAGTTTTCAAAAAACCACCCCACACAGCGCAACCCATGAAATAGCCCACTCACGAGACAATGGTACGGAACTGGTCCATACGAGGGGCATGAGGAATTGACTTGCGGGGGTACTTGGGGTCTCGCGCGAGCTTGAGTGTTTTGGGGCGGTGGAACGACACCGAGAAGCGCTCCTTTCGCGAGCTGTGCGAGTGAACTCCCTGGAGGGCGGCCTTTTTGGCGGCCTTGGCCTTGCTGTCCTTGGCGGATGCTGCTCAAGCTTCAGCGCACGTCCACACATCCCAAGCACCATGAAAACCCACATTTGGCGGCAGCCTTGCCCTTTGCTGATTTTGTTGTGGCCATTACTATGGATCCGAGTCTGCAACGAAGCGGTGGTAATCAGCACCTTGGCTTCAACACTACGATTGGAGAGCAAGTGTTGAACAATGCGCGAGCATCCAGCCTCCCAATCCCAAAATTCAAGTGACCCTATCAAAACCCCCATCCATAGCATCCACGCCCGCATCCATCTCTCTATCGTCTCCGATAGGCCCAAAACCACACGAACGACATCTCAGACGCATCTGCAACAGAATATGGAGCAAGGAACCGGCATAACTACTCACCTTGAGGAGGGGGAAGGGTGTGCCGGCGGATGGTTTGGTGATTGTGACCTTGGTTGGTGGTATGCACAACTCCCTGTTTCCCTTTTTCGGAATGCTCGACCTCGGCATCTCGGCATGATCTCCTGATGGTTTGTTCGTCCTCCGAGTTGGCCGCTCTGCTTCCAATCTGTTTCCAATCCACAGTACGCCTTTCCTTATGGCTTTAGTGACCCCAATCGATATTCCACCACTTACCTCCACTCATCGCGGGGAAGCTAAGTTAGCCTACTAAATGAATGTTGACGACAGTGTCTTGGGGCAGATTCCGCCCCTCTCGCATTTGCAAGCATTCCATCCTATGTGGTTCCATTTTAGTGTGCTTGGACCCTCCTTAAGACCCTCGCGACACAAACATCACCGGGTTGATACTCCACCATCTGAGCGCCACTAGTCTCTGCTATATAGAACACTTTCACCGCCCTCTTCATTAATGCCCTTCGTACCTCTTACGCCTGCCAGCCCACAAAGCTTCAAATGACGGTTCTTCCACCAGCCGCAGACGACAGGCTCGAGACGTAAGGTCCTTCGAATCCGATACATATCCTGCTTATCAACCGGAAATAACCCAGTCTAAAAACCAATGTATGCCAACCCATCGTCTCTCCTCAATTCCCAGTAAACCCAAGAAACAAAGTACATAGGCTTCGCTAGTTTCACGGCCCTTATATGGGATCACATCGACACCTTCGCAGATGAAGTGGAATACGTCTGGAAAGGCAGAAAAGGTCCCTGTAAGCGCCGTTTTGTCTTCCCATGTGGAAAGGTCAGGTCTAATTCAATTTATCAGTCATCTATCTCTTCTTCTTCGTGAGTCCCTTCTTATCCCTTCTCTCTCTCTCTCTCTCTCTCCAGACCAACCTGCGGAATAGAACCGCTACTTCACACCTCTTGGGTTCATCATCAACCTACATGGTACGCATTCCTTCCCCCGGAAACTTGCCAACTCTAAACTCCGGTTTCCATCCAACAGCCTATCTATCATCATCATGGACCCCTGAAGTGCGTCTATACTTATATCCTCCCCCTTCACATCCCAACTTAATTTATCTTTAGACGTGAGCATCTCGTCGCGGAATCTGATCCAAGCAACCATCAACTCACATCTTTTTCTTTCGTTATGGGTGTCCAGCTGTGCCAGGTTCGTAAAGTACGAAGGCTGCACTGTCGCTCTCGCAGTCGAAGTCGTAGGCCTCATGATGCTCCTTCGCATCCGAGCCATCTATTTGAACCAAATCTGGATCACAATCCTGCTATCTACGATCCTCATCATTGAGACCGGCGTCAATGTCTGGCTCATTTCTCATGCAGGCCGTACGTCCTCACACCCACTCCAACCCAAAGACTGCAAGCCCTGACCCCCCCCCCATAGCTGTAATTCATAACCCCCGATCAGGCGTTCATGGTAAGCTCGTCATAGCTTCGTATAGCAGTGGAACACTTCCAATTCACCATACGGGCATTGAGCAGCATGTAGCATGGTCTTCGACTCTAGTAAGCCATATAGTGGAGTTCTGGCTTCGTCCTCCGCATGGATTCCCCTCCTATATGACACAATCATATTCGGCCTCACCCTATATCGGACCGTACCAGCGCTACGACGTGCAGAAGCGTCATACATTGTTCAACGTTTGTTCGAAGATGGTCTTCTATATTACAGGTAAGTATGATCTATCAAAGCAGCACAACTGCTAGCTCACTCACCTGCGCAGCGTCATAGTCTCGGTGACACTCGTCCTGACAATCATGATCCTCAGTGCTCCGCAAGGAACAAAGAACATAGCAGCACAGTAAGATATCGCTTATTAAAGCCTTGGACTGGGGCTTACCTATCCCTCCTCAGGTTAGAACAACTGTAAGCCCGCAACCGACCCTATATCTCACGGGCCTTCTGACCAGGACACAGAATCACTGTGGCAATGATGTCCCGCATAACCCTCAATCTCCGTAAAGTCGGGCACCTGCACTGGACGCAGGACCTTGACTCGCTTCCCAGACGTCCAGGCCGTGCATCCTGGCTCCTCCACTTAATCCCGGGTTCCCGACGACCTGTAGAACAGCTTTGGGAACGAGGGACGTTCTTCCAATTCAGTCTCTTTGACGGCGTAAATACCAACACTGCCACAAACGACGTCCGAACCGAACATGGTGAACCAAGACCAGGCTCCGATAAACGCGGAAACAGCTCTCTTGATATCCGTTTCCTTACCCCCGATTCTGTAGATATAACACCAACTACAACTCTGCTCCCCAGCACGAATGAAGCATGACGCAATGTTTCACGACGAGCTGTCAAAACCGGAGCTAATACAATCTTATTGTACCATGTGCTTATTCTATATTTATAAATGGCTAGTATCAGGGTATTAGGATCCTTCATCGTTTCAGTCTGACAAAAATAAATCACAACCAGTCCATTCACATTACCGAATACAGTTAGTTTACAAGCCGACAGGAAATGACGAGGAGCACGGTTAATGGGAGTGGTATACGGAGACGAGAAAGCAGCCAAACATTATCAGAATCCCATTACTGAGCCTGTGCTTCCTACATAGCAGCTCAGCATGGAACTGATGCGAAGCAACCAATACGTACCTGATCGACAAACTCCTGTGCCTCCTCTCTCCTAATAACACGGATTGAAGACACCTTTTGGTTATTGAACAATACACCATAGAACTTGTCCGCAGTTACAAGCATCTCTGGTCGGAAAGTCGTCGTGATAAATTGCGCAGTCGACGCCAAGGACTGGATCATGGAGGCGACAGCCGTACGATATTGGGCATCGAGGTTAGCATCAATCTGGAAATGATGTGAGATGCATTCACATTCATGCAGACAGGAACTTTACTTCATCGAAGAGATAGAATGGGGCAGGGTCGCATTTCTGAATAGCGAATACTGAGGATATATAAGCATCTTTGTCATGCTGGCAAAGGCATATATATAGGTATATCCTTACCTGTAGCCAGGGCTACCAAGGACTTCTGCCCTCCAGACAACTGCTGGATGCGCAAGCCCTCATCCACTTTCGAGTTGAAAGAAACCTGCATTTCCGTGACCACCAATGTCACCACATCTGAAAATCACCCACCTTGATAGATACACCGGTATAATTATCTATGGTACTCTGTTGGGTCTCCTCGGCGTCCTCGTCGACCTCTTCGTCCTGATCAATCCGTCTCTGAATGATTAGTCTACCACGGCCGGCCGGGACGAGCTTCTCAAAGACCTCCTCGAAATTCTTGGCCACTTGTTTAAAGGTCCTTTCTATGGCTTCATCCTTTCGCTGGTCAAGTACCTGCACAAGGTCTTCAATAGATCTAGCCGACTTGTCCAACTCTTCACGACGTTTCAGCAGCTGGTCGCGTTGCTTGGTAAAGTTGCTGTATTGTTCGAAAGCCTTCTTATTGACATGAGCAAACTTTTTCAGGCCCTCGTTGACCGTGTGCAATTTTTTGACGAGCTGGGAGAACAGGGTGTCGCTCAGCAATGAGACTGAGGGCAAGAACAATGGTTGGCTTCGCGCACCTTGTCTAACCGCTCGTTTATATACTTCTCGAATGCTTCTTCTGGTAAGACACCAAGGTCACGAATGTTCCTATTACACTCCTCCTTACGAGTAGTAAGCATCTGTCGCTTGGCAAGGTATCGTTCGGTCGTCTTTTGCTGTTTGGCCATATCCCTGCTATCTTCAGATTGCTGGTTTTGAACTTTTTCTAGCTGCACTCGTAATTCTTGTATTTTCGATGTCGTGCTCTCGGTTTCCTTTTCCATCTCTATGGCAATCCATCAGCAAGTAAAAATGGCCTAGTCATGTATATGCCTTGACCTTTCACTCGGCGCGACAGTGAATCGATAGAGGTATTAAGAGCCCTGAGCTCGCGGGTTCGTGACTCCAAATCATCGGCGGTAGTTGTACCGTCATCAGCCGGATCACCAAGAGCTTCAAGCTTAGCTTGAAGATCCTCCTCGCGACGTCGCAAGCTTTCCTTAAGTTCAATCTCAACCGAGTTCTTCTGGCTTTCCAGCTGAAATACCGACGGTGTCAACAAAGCGCGGTCAATCCCAGCGAGGACAAACGACCAACCTGATTCCTCCGTTTGCTCAATTCCAACATTTCCTTCTTCTTCCTCTCGACCTCCTTTCCTAAAGCAACGATGAGTTGCTCTTCCTCGGTTGTGAGCCCATTAGACAGAGGAGTGACCAACTCCTGATTATACCCAGCAATCTTTGTCTGTAGTGAATGCTGCTCAATTTCCAGCTCGTCTATATCCATCTCCAGCTTCACTATCCTCGCTCTGACTCTCTCCCTTTCCCTCGAAAGCATCATCCCCTCCTCAGCCATCTGATCCCTCGACTCCCTGATCTGCCCCTGTTGGCCGTTCAGTACTGTAATCTTTCCAGCAAGGGCTGTGATCTCCTGTTCCAGTTTTGAGATCGCTTGTTTCACCTCCTCAGAACGTTTCCGGTCGGCATCGTACTTGACCCGCCACGTCGTCACGTTCTTGATACCCTCAATCCTCGATCGACGAACATCGTGGTAGCCTCCAGTTAATGCACCCTTTCTATCAACCTTGTCACCATCGAGTGTGATTGTATTGATCCCATGACTCCGAACATAAGAGGCTGCGATGGACAAGTCCTTACAAACACATGTCTTGCCGAAGACTTGTTGGAATGCCTTTTCAAATTTCGGGTCATACCGCAGCTTGTCAATCAAAGGCTCAGCATCATCTTCATTAGGGGTGGGCGGATTCCGAGGGTTCAAGCGGTTGAGAGGCATGAACGTGACACGACCTGTCTTTTCCTTGAGCATAACGTCAAGCACGCGAGAGGCTGTCTCGTCCGTATCGACTACGACATGGAATAAACTGGAAAACCTTAGTTTCAATCCTACACAAGTCTGAACTTGCTCACCTGTTCCCTGCTGTGAGCTCAACAGCGATATTGTATCTAGGATCAACAACGTCGAACAGACGATATAATGGTCCATAAACCCCTGGGAGATTATAACGTTCAGCGATGCTGTCAACAGCACGAAGACCTTGGCCGGTGTCCTGATGCCGATGTGAGACCTAAATCATTGATAGAATGTGAAACGTACCTTATCCATCATACTAGCAAGAGCACGCTCGGCTGTCCTCAACTCATCAGCGGCACGCTTGACCAAGCTATCCAACTTTGTATCCTCTCTCCAAAGATCCTTCCTCTTCTCCGTGTTCTCTATTTGCCGCTCCTTAAGGGCCGATATCTCCTCGCTCAACTCTTTTCCTCTTCTCCGTCCCTCCTCAATTCTCTCCTGCACTCCCATCATCTGCTGCTGCAGTTCGACTTCTGACCTCCGAGCGCTCTCGAGGTCTGCCTTCGCTGTCTCCAAAGCCGCAGCCTGGCCGGCCAGATAGTTCGACATGGAAGCGACTTCGTTTCGAAGATAGTTGTCGCGTTCAGCCTTGGTCCGGAACTTGGACACACGCCCTTGTTTGGCAAACAGTGTGGACAATTTTGTGCTGGCTTCGTCGAGTTTTCGCTTCTCCGAGGTCTCCAGATTCCTTTGCTGCTCCCACTGAGGCATAATGTTGTTCAGCGCCGCCTCCTTCATGCCGATTTCTTGCCTTGTATTGTAGAGCTCGACCTCAAGTTCTTCGCGTTTTCCGCCTGCATTTTGACCAGCTGCCTTCAGATCCTCAAGGAGGCACTCAAGTTCAGTCCTTGAACGGATAAAATCGGTAAGTTCGTCTTGGGCATCTTGACGAGAGCGATTAATTGTCTCAAGAGAATGGGTGGCTTCTGAGATATCTTTCTCTAAGCCCTAACAAAAAACTTTAGAGGTCGCTTATCAACGAGCTAAAATACCCACCTGAATCTCCTTCTCCCTGACATTATACCGCTCCCGACGTACGTTAGCGCCATGGAGCTCGGCTTTTCGTTCATCTTCAATTTCCGCAAGCGTCTCCGTAACTTCCTCCAGCTCCCGTTGGTACAAAGCATACTCCAGACACCGCCTTTCCTTGTCCTTGTCCTGGAACTCTTTCAGTTCCTCCTTCTCCTCCTCGAGTTCTTGCAATCGTGTTTCGATATAATCCAACAGTTCGTTGATTTTGGTGCGCTTTGCGTCCGTTTCGGCCATTATACGGAGTGACTCGGCTCGCCGCTGTTCGTAGACTTTGGTTCCTGCAACCTCCTTCAATAAAGCGAGTCGCTCATGATCTTTGGCATTGGTAAGTGCGGTGATCTGCCAGGAGTTGAGCATAATAAGTTTCAGGTGGAGAGTTTACTTACACGACCTTGGGGAACGATGTAATAGGGATTTGATTTACTGAAACCAGCGCTTTCAAGCAGATTCATGACGTCTGCTTTACTTGCACTCTTGCGATCCAGACTGTATTCGTCCTTCTTGAGACCGATGGTTCGCCTAATGACAACCTCATCATGACCAGTTGGAAAACGATTGTCAGAGTTGTCGAAAATGATCTCAACTGAAACATAGGTAAGCTGACGGCGAAGGCGCAACATGGCGAGCTATACCGTATGCAGACAGGGTGGTAGTTGTAGAAACACCTTCGTGTAGCAAGGCCTGGCGTTCCTCGCGAGACATGGAGGTGTAGGCATCGGAGAGGACAAAGCGGATTGCTAAGGACGATGAGTATATAAGCATTAAATCTTCGGTTCACAAAAGATGACGACGAACCCGCGAAGAAATTACTCTTTCCAGATCCATTGCGGCCGACAACTACATTGTGCCTTGGGGAGAAGGGCTCTATCTGTGTTTGGTCGCGGTCTGCAGGAGTTGAGATTAATTGAGTAAAACATTGTAACACAGCGCTTACAGGACTTGAAGCCCTGGATGGTGAGAGTCTTTATGTACATTTCCTGAGAGGACAGCACAGAGCCAAAGGTCAATGAATGAGATGATTTGGTTCACACCCCCGTGATGCCCAACACGCCGTGACGCGACGCGATCACTCATTTGTCACGCGCACCTCTACGCGTCCAGCTTCAAATCCTTCCGCGTGGACGGTGTCGTGCACTGTGGCGTGTCCAACAGCTTACAGCATAACTTTGGTGACTCGTACTCTGAGAATCAACAATCGTGTCAAGTTACGGCTCTCAATGGCGCACTGTCGACTCCTGAATGGCCAGGCAATACACTTTTTCCTGACCGGCTCAGGGGCATTCTCCTAGTTATACAGACCC
Source organism: Podaxis sp. AQ795752 (assembly GCA_018524425.1). Taxonomy (NCBI): domain Eukaryota; kingdom Fungi; phylum Basidiomycota; class Agaricomycetes; order Agaricales; family Agaricaceae; genus Podaxis; species Podaxis sp. AQ795752. The sequence continues at coordinate 23,474 of JAEUWK010001845.1, read as the reverse complement.
TGCTACCTACCTACACATCCTCTTTTAGAAACTTTAAGGCACTCCCAGGTACCGGAAAATATGTTCGGCGACGCCCCTTCGCCAAATTCCTAAATATATGCCGAACGATGTCCAAGTTCTATTTGCCCCCTTAGCAATCGAACGGAAGATGGATTGGAGAAGGTTTGATATGTGAGCTGCGGCCCCGTTTCAGGCTTGATGATCCAATTGAAGCAGAGAACAGACAGGGAGACGGTGGTGACGAAGAGATCAGCGAGGCAGAGGGCCAGCGCGACCTGCATGGAATAAATCTATAATATTGTATCCGTAAGTTATAAAGCTTAAAGGCCTAGCGAATACTTGAAGATTCAGGTCTAGTCTAATGCGCGTACGTAAGGCGTCTTCATATCAAATAATGCGAACATGTTATAGTTCCACCCATAGGGAATAAAGCCACATCGGCCTGCATTGCGAAAACGGAGGTGTATTACTTTTGTGCACCACTTGTCCCCTCCCGTGTCTCACGCTCTTCAGCCCGGATACGCCACTCTTGCCCCTTCCACGAAACCAAAAGAATCAATGCAGCACTGACAATCATCATAACCCCCCAGACGGTGTAAAGCCAGCCTGTTTCAGAGTCAACATTTCACAGATGCTGATCAAAGACCAGACACACCATCACCAAGGCCATCCTGAAACAAAACTCAGAATTGAACCAGGCTAGTAGCAACGAGCGGAGTGAACGAACCTGCATAGGTACTGCAATTTCCGTCGCAACAAATGCAAAGACTCCACGAAATGCTGAATTAGTAGCAACAGCGGTCGCCGACCTGCCATTGTTGGCATCAACGATATAAGCTAAAGTGCTTGAATACATCCATCTAGCAATTGTTATCGTGACCTTCAACGAACTGATAAACTCTGTCGAGCGATTTCTTACATGGAAAAAAAGCCAGCTGCGAAGAGTAACACACAGAGGGCCGCAACATGTACTCGACGATCACATACCCACCCAAAGGCGATAATGCATGGAGGAAGCATCCAGACACCGAGCGTGGTGCTTTTCAGCCTCATCTAGGAAGGCGTTAGGACAATCAATCATCCCCCGCTTAGCTAGGATGGGTAGGACAACTCACCTCAGGGTTGCATTTTCCTCCATTCGCTTCTTTGAGTTGTGCTAGCTTATAGTCAGACCAGCGGCCTCCCAGCAAACTGCCTGCAACACACCCTGTATATGCGTTAATAAGATGCGAGTAAAAGGAGAGTCTTTTTCACACCTAAACCATAGGGAATGGTGATAACGCCAATCATCAGGGCATTATAATTATAGGATACACTGAGAGTTCGTGAGCTCGCATAGCTCATCATGAAGCTCATCGCAAACATAATGCCTGGAGGTATCACCTATTATGAATGCGAGCCATTCAGTTCAGGTGCTCACAACAGCTCACCAGATGCAATTAGAACGACCAAGTTGTTGATACGACGCAACACGCTTCTTATGGGCTTGAATGGATTAACGTCCTTTAGGGACAATTTCGTTTCAAGTTGGTAGGCCGTCGCGGCGGTGGCGTCTTCCTTTGCCTTCTCCAGATCTCCGTGGTGAAGATCGTCGGTACTCGTCGGTGCGGTTGTACTCGGCGAAATAACATGGTCTGTGGTACTTGTCTTGTTCTGCAAACGTTTCTTGAGAACGTTCTGGTAAGTAAGGCTGCGTTCCTTGCGGAAGGTATCTCGAAAGAACAGGAGGAAGGATAACCAGTTCGCTCCGGAAACGATACACAAAAACCAAAAGATTGACCGCCAACCAAGGCCTGTTGTCAACGCACCACCAACAATAGGACCGATCGCCTGTCATGTGCAGAGTAGAAAGTCAATACTTTGTGATGGTCCTGGGCGCCGAAGTTCGCACTCACGGGACCAAGGAGGGGTGCAATGTAGTAAATTCCCATCTATAGTATCGGGTATCGTCAGTTGGCATACGAACGTCGGGGCAATGCGTATGGGCACTTACCTTCGTCCCGCGCTCCGCGGGCTCAAAGATGTCGGCGAGTGTCGCCGCTCCGATAGCGATTACGGCACTTGACCTTGGCAAAAATTGGATGAAGCTCCATTGAAAACCTGGACAAAACACGAACCCCGCAGCTTGGATAGCACGGAAAGCAATAACACTGTGGGGAAATCAGGCCAACGATGGTGAGGGGAAGAAAAGAATCCTACAGTCCTACGTGTTTACTAATCGCAACGACGATAGATGCAATGGTGAAGCAGGCCAGTGACACCAGGTACACCAGCTGGAAGATCTTCAATCCACAGCCGATGCCTAAGAGGTTCGCCTACCTTCCGTCCCTTGACTTCACTGATTGCGCTCCACGCTAGCGGGATTACTCCTTGTATGAGGATGAATAATGACAAGCTCAAGCTGAACTGCTCGCTTGTTGCAGGGAGGTCCTCTTCCATTTCCTCCACAGCGGCTATAAAGTGAAGGCGGTGAATGCTCCCCTAGCCCAAGCTGAAACTGACCAATAGTCTTGAGGACTTACGGTTCTGGATATTCCCTGCCAATCCGGCAATCATTGACGCCGCAGAGATCAAAAATAGACTAAAATTCTGAACACGCGATTCAAAGTCATCACAAATTCTAAGGTGGGTGTGAAGACCCGGGAGCTGGCATTGGCGTACCTTTCGAAAGGGCGACCAATGACGGGGATCATCCTGGACGGGGATATGTTCGATGTCCACCATAGTTAGTGTTGTGCTGTCTACAGTACCCTGTCGAGGATTCTCGGGAGGTCGGTCAGGTGAAGTTGCTGTATCGAGAGATTTCGGTGTATTCATGACTTCCTTCGACATCATAGAGTTGGAGCCGACGAGGACAAGCGGAGGTGTCTAGTGTTTGGGGCGTAAGTGAAGCCTAGTCGAGCAGGGAGGAGACTAATGCCCCGGAGCAATGGACACCGGGAAATGGTGAGGCTTCTGGTAAGAAAACGTTTCTTATATATATGTATGTACGGTCGCGGGAGCCGTATACATGTGTCGCATTACCCGCAGATACCGAAGGGAAAATATGGTGCTTCAGGGTTGTCACATAACGGTACCAAGCAGAAAATGAGAGTGGCAATATTTAGGCACGTGGTAGTAACCGTCGGCTTCTGCGGTTTACTCTTTCCGGAATTTGTTTGTCGAATTAATCGGGATACTGTAAGCACTCGTGATTCGTTCGCGATTTCACCTCGGGATTGATGGGCCAATCGCAAAAACGGTTATTAAGCCGCATTTTATCTACTTTCCTGCCGTTCATCTCCGAAGCCGGTGTTTCCTGTTGCTATTTTTAACCGGATAAACCCCTAAACATAGACATCATGATACAGCCTCATGGATCAATTGCGTGGGTGAGGTCTGCTTCTTCGAACATTCTCCGATGCAGTAAAACAATTTGTTCATAGACAATCGGCAATGGTTTGTTGTAAGACTCGTGGGGGCAATAAGTTATTTGTGCTTGCCACGGCAAAGTCGCTTCGAAGAGCGAAAAAACGAGGCGAGTGGGTGAATGACAACGCTGGTTAACTGCGAGGACGGCGAGGACGGATTTTGGCGACATCATGCCCAACATAAACTAGGGCATTATTATGCATCATGCATTACGTCCAGTTTTGTGCAGATTCACCCATCTGTCTCACTGCGCACTTCTTTCTCTTCAGCATTCTTTCTCCATTCCGCGCCCTTGTAAAATGTCCAAACAGAAAGCCAGCTTGAAAGCAGGACAATTCCAGCCCAAACGGTGTACATCCAGCCTAATGAACCCAGTCAACTGCCGCTAGTGGTGACGGGTTGGGACGACTCACCATCTCCCAATCGATCCTTTTCGAAACATTGTATGAGTAACACCCATTCGGCTATGATGGAACGGGCACGGGCACGTACCTGCATTGGCACAGCTACCTCAGTGCTGGAAAAGGCACACAGGCCGCGAAATACGCTGTTAGTAGCCACCGCGCTAGAAGACCTCCCAGCATTGGCATCCACGATATACGCCAGAATGCTACTGTACATCATGCTGAAGCGAGTCGTTGTTACATTGTCGGTCTCCTCGGCGAACGTGAAAAGCAAAAAATACGCACACGGAGAAAAAGCCTCCCCCGAAGAGCAATGCGACGACGGCTGCAATGTGCGCATGCTGCTGCGTCGCCCATCCAATTGCCGCAATGAATGCGGGGAGGACAAATACACCGAACATTGTGCTCCCCAAACGCATCTGTTGAAGTATGGATAGAGACGATCGTCAGTGAGCCTGACGAGTGGAGAGATTAACTGACTTCTGGTTGGCTCACGCCCCCATGCTTTGCCTTCATCCTTTGCAACACGAGGTCCGACAACCTACCACCTATGATGCTGCCGAAAAAACACCCTGGGCACAAACGTGAAAATTCCAGACTATAATTATTGCGATAGGTGTGTTTAGGTAGAGCTCACCTGACCCATACGCCAGGGATGTGAAGCCAATTTTCCAAGCGTCATAATGGTATTTTGAGCTCATGGTGCGTGCGATAGTGTACGTGATCGTGAATTGCCATGCGAACATAATACCTGAGACCTTTCCAACAAAATCGTGGAGGACTCAGTGGAATGACCTTACCAGTTACGGTTAACATTGCCACATTGTTCCAACGACGAAGAACAAGGTAAATAGGATGAAATGGATTGACGTCTCGGAGTGTGATCCTGACTCCGCCTAGGTCATTCCCGGTTGCGTGGTTAATTGTTCCCTGAGACTGGCTTTCTCCCTGCGTCGTGACTTCTGTCAAGAGTCCATTAGGTCTGGGCTCGGGCTCGAGCGTCTTCGCCTTCTCCTTCAGCCGTTGTGTCAAAATGGCCTGGTATGTCAGACTCCGTTCTTTCCTGAATGTATCCTTGAAGAATATCAGGAACGCAAATAAGCATCCTCCGGTAATGATGGCACAAAACCAGAAGATGGACCGCCAACCAAGCCAGGATGTCAGCCCGCCTCCTAGGATTGGCCCCAATGACTAGTCGGTTGATGACCACGGAGGTAGTGTTCAGAGCCTGGCGGCAGAAAACACATGGAACGACGTACTGGACCAAGTATAGGAGCAGTGTAATATATCCCCATCTTGAGCAGTTTAATTCAACGAATGTTGATAGTCGTAATCAAGAGGCTTGCCTTCGTTCCACGCTCATGTGGTTCATAAATGTCAGCGAGAGTAGCGGCCCCAATAGCCAGAAAAGCGCTCGATCTGAACACACGAGGGATAAATGATCGTTACAACTTTTTTGCGTAGGATGGTGTAGGACATGCCCTATTGCCTGGATACACCTGAACCCTATCACGCTATATTGAAGGACTAATGTCAAAACCATATACATGTCCCGTGAGAACGTGACTCACAGCCCAACATTCGGACTTAGGGCAACGACAACAGAGGCGGAGGTAGTGAGGGCCAAAGACAGCAGATATATCAACTGCATTCTTAACACAGTCGCACTCCGGAGGATTGTAATCGATGCACACCTTTCTCCCTTTGACTTCGCTTATCGCGCTCCATGCAATTGGTGCGAAACCCTGGACAAGGACGAAAAGCGCAATGCTCAAGCTGAATTGAGAACTTGTAGCAGGTAGATCTCGCTCCATCTCCGCCACCGCCGCTTTTGCAAAGTGAGACATCGTTTAAGAGTCAGGGCTGGCCAACACACACGATTTTGGATAGCGGAGTATATCCCTACGGTCATAGAGGCGGCAGAAATTAGCAATAATGTTGCCGTCTAGCACTGCCGGTGAGCTCAACTCATTTGTAAGAAGGCATTAGGCTGACCTTGCGGAAAACCGACCATTGCCTTGGATCATCTCTCACTGGGATGTGCTCAATATCTACCCTGATCTCTGCAGGTTGTTTTTCAGGATCCTTCTGCAACGGGCCTGTGCCCGTATCCAGCCCCTGCGGTTGCTGATATTCTACGGGTGGTAGGCCGAGGCTCTTGAAGTCGCCCTGTCTTATGGACGTGGAGGTATTGTGGGCCATGGTGACCAAATTCAATGGCCGAAATCAATTGGTAGGAAAGAAGACCGCATACATGAGAAAGTCACTGATTTATAGCCAATCTAGTGGGAATCATACAAAGGCGGTTTCCAGATTTAGCCAAATGAGAATTGAGCGACATAGGCGAGGATGAAATGAATACATTACATGAACTACGCAAAACCGCTTCTCGTCCAGAAGGTTCTCCAGTGGACAAGAACCCTAAGACAGGTCGCAGGATTTCGTGGTCCCATACATAACTCATAAGGCCGCACGCGAGGCATGCATGACAACCGAAAAGTGATGATGAATGGTTGACGTCGGCGAATATCAAGAAAGTGGTCATTCAGCTCCGACAATTAGCTTGCCGATCCGTTCTCTGGCCTTGATATCCATCATGAAGCCGAGTAGACTCGCTTCTCGCACATCCTCATCCCAATCCACTCGCCCACGCTCGTAGCAGACCATGATCGAACTTCCTCCGAATGCAAATTGACCAACTTCGTCTCCCCTTTTGAGTTCCTGACCCTCCTTCAGGACAATTCTGACACTACCCACCTCCTCCGCCCCAATCGCAACAAACAGGACATCCCCATATTTTGGAGTAGAGATGATGATCGCAGTGCGTGCGTTTGTGCTCAAGACGGGTACGTCACTTTGTACTGCCATGGGGTCAACACCATAATAATTGCCTGGAATATGTCGAATCCAGGTTACACGACCTGCAACGGGCGAGTGATATCGGTGGTAATCCTGGGGACTGAGTCGATAGACGGAAACGCTTCCTTCGTTCCATTTTTGTGCTTTCTTTTCGGCTATGTCGTCCCCTCCCATCAACGTAGTAATAGAAAAGTGGCGGCCTTTGATCCAAAACGCTTTCGTTAGATTGACGGTATCGAAAACAACAAGACGGGAGTCCGCCGCTGAGACCGTGACAGAGTCGTCTCCTGGTTCTGCTAGTGGCCTGGAACCCTCCTTATGTGCTCTCGTAAAGAAATCGTTGAAGCATCGATATTCATTTGGATCGCTTGGTTCGAAAGCGGACATATCGATGCCATACTGCCGGATGAAGATGGGAATATCCTTCCGCGATTCGCTCGAGGTCTCGTATGCTCCTGATATGTCTGCTTCGCGATGGAGATACCACCTGAAAATATGCAGACGATCAATCCATTCAAAAAGAGGCGAGAACAGGATCCACAGCTTCAAGCGCTTTGTTAGGGGCATTTGCTCCCTAACGACCTTGCCGGTGGAACGTATGATGCATGGGTGGCCAACATGGGAGGTGAGAATGTTGTGGTACCAATATACCGCCCACGTGAAGAAGAGATCAAGAAATAGAGTAGGCTGAAGGATGTCCCTTGCGTGTGGTAGGTGTGGTTCGTCGTGGATCTTCATAGGTTTTTGTCCTCCTACAGCATTGCCGTACTTTGATTTAAGTACCTCGAGGAGTGCTCAAAGTGATGTCACTCCAATGCCCCTTACTCCAGCGACAAATATGACGTCATCTAGAGGTTTCCACTCGAAGGGGAGCACTGAAGCTAGAACTGGGACAGCAAACTTTGCCATCGTGTGCCCATGAAGGGCCGTCAACAGGTCCTGAGCCTCCTATCAAGCATTTGATGACATCCAGAAGTCGCAGATGGCTCGCTCTCTCAGGAACGAGGATTAAGGAAATGTGAAACATTGAACACTCATTCCAGGTGGATGCAAGTCAGTGTCTCCAACGATGCAGAAACGGGAAACCTGAATGCGGAGTATTGAATACTTACTATGCGGGGTCAACAAAACGTCAACTTACGGAATATCTGTCGCAATACACGTCGATGGCCAGCCTCTACAAGAATTCCGCCCTCAAGTCGAAGACGCAAATAAGGAGGTAACCTACTGGATTCCATGCCAGTTGGAAAGGTACGCGTTCCTCAAAGCCTCAGTTACCTCAATTACCCAAATACGATGATTCAGGGAAAATTCTCCATTCACGTTGAAAGCAATGCTACCACTCTCATGAGGTTCAGTGCTCAGCTGGATGGCCTCAGGACGTACGAACGACGCCTTTATTCGCAATGGAAGGTTATTGTTTCACAGTGTCATCCCATGCCAACATCTCGGTCTTTCATATTCTCTAAGGGACAAGTTGTCGGTGCGTCCCAGACATACCTTTCCTTATTAGAATGAACCCACTGTTACACGTCCAAATGACCATGAGCTACCCATTAAATCAGCAGACCTCTCTGGCATGGGTACAATCACTATCATAGTGGACTATGTAAAACTAGTCCCCGTTACCTCTCGCTCAAAATCCTCGGCTAAAACTACTACTTCTCACCAAGATTAGAAATACCTGAGCAGAGGCTGATTCCCGAGCGAAGAAAGGAATCCAAGAATGCGTCAGGTTGGTGGTCGAACTCGCAACTAGCACAGTTCAAGGTGCTCAGGTCGTTTCATAGCCTTGGACCAATTAAAGAATGTGCAAGCCTGGGTATCTACAACAATAAAAGTGTAACCACGGGTGTGGCAGCCAAGTTTGCTTTCCGATATTGCCTTTGCGTGAGTTTGTTCGTTTGACCAGCTCGAGGTGGCCTTATATAATATAGGGTATGAAAGCTTTTCTTCGAGTCCAGGGAATTTAGACCGGGTAGAAAACAAGACTCCAGGGGCAGACCATAACCCGAACCGTCGGAAGCGTCAGAGAACCCATGACCACCCAGAACCCGGGGTTGGACCGTATCTTAGACTAAGATACGGAGAAACTCGACAACGGATGTAGCTAGAACAAGATGCATCAAAATAAAGGATGAAGAGGGTGTAGAAGGGGTGCGGGCTCTGCGCGTAGGTCTGGTTTTCCAACGCCCTGGAAGGTTTGCGATATTCATTGTGAAGTTAGGCAAGAATCGATCAGGTGTTGGCAAGGGTAGAAACAAGGAAAGAAGTCAAACGAGAATTGGGTCATGGTTCATGAAGGACGTCATTGACTTCACCTAATTGCTCAACAATTTGGAGTCCACCTGTCTAATGATGGACGATCGGTGTCGAACGGGAGCCTAGCGTATACCTCTATGAACGAGTTACAATTCATGGAAACATGCGGTGTGCATGTGTCTACATTTAAGCGTGATAATCACGACATCGCATCCAAGTTCACATGGAGTAGTCGATAAGTTTGACTTCACGTAGCTACTAGAGGGGAGAGTTCAACATATTTGTGGGAGAAAGGGTGCACAAGTGGGCGATGAAGATACGGATATTTGTGTGGGCAAGGTTGTTCTTTGCGTGCGTGTCATGGCTGAGCGCTGAAGTCCAGGAACATGTCACAGATGAGTAGCCATGTCAGAAGCATCGTCATGTGATCTGATGTGCAAGATCCAAGATTTTGCACCCAAACTCTCTTCCTGGAGTATGAACAACCCGCCGTCGAGCTCGTCCGGCGTAGCATCCTCGTCTTTTGACGATTACAACGCCAAAATTCAAACATATGCACTCAAGGCTACTCGAAGTGCCGCCACTCTCCCAGCCGATATTAACTTCTACCGCTCCATCGACACAGGGCTTGCACACGATGTCGACGCCATCTCCTCCCGTGTCCTCAACCTCACCAATAAACTCCTCGGCTTCTCATCTTCTCTGGATACCCACGCTGTGAAAGGGAAGGGTAAAGCACGATTGGAAGATCAGGATGATGTTGTGGACAATTTTCATTCACTTGTCGTAGATGTCATGGACCAGTTATTCGAACGCACTGTGGGTTTTAGTTATCATTCAGCTTACGAGTCGATTATTGAGAAGACTTAGGACACATGCCTTGATCAAGTGCTGGGTCGGAATAAGGCACCCGTAATTGCTATCAACCCCCCTGTTGCTGCCACTGCGCCTCAAAAACGAGTATGGTTCATGTCTCTCCGCATGTTACCTTAAACCAACTATTTTCCCGCAGAAAGTAATAACCCCTAAGGGGGTCTTAGACCCGGCGATACATCACGCCTCCCACCTCGCAAAACCGCAACTCTCATTCAAGCGGAAAAGGGACAACAGCGATGCGCCATGGTATCCATCGCTCTCCCACAAATACAACGCAAAAGTGCCTCTAGGGCACGTCTACACCGACGCAAATGAAGATGTTAGCATGAGCGACAACTCTGCCTTGGTGTACGTGCTTTCCCTCTCTTGTCGCTCTCGCACTGACCTTGGGCTCTAGGGCCAACCATCCCTACCGCTACGAAATCAACCACATAATCTATCCATCCCATATCTATGCCCCTACAAATCCAACCCCTCCCCTTCCTCTGTCTGAGACGCCCTTTACCTGGGTCTCGACCCCCGAAGTTCTTCAAATCATGCTCACCAAGCTACGCTCTGCTACCGAAATTGCTGTCGACTTGGAACACCACAGCTATCGTTCGTACTCCGGTTTCCTATGCTTGATGCAAATCAGCACGCGGGAAGAGGATTTCGTTGTGGACGTTATCTCACTACGGGATGAGATGGAGGCGTTAAACGAAGTATTTACAGATCCGAAGATTGTGAAGGTCTTTCATGGGGCGGAGAGTGATATCGTGTGGTTGCAGCAAGATTTCAATCTGTATGTCGTGAATTTGTTTGATACGTTCCACGCGTCCAAGTTACTCGGTAAATCCTTCCGCCACTTACCTGAACCCCGCTGACTCTTCTGATAGAGTTTCCTCGGCATGGACTTGCAAACCTCCTTGAAATGTACTGCGACTACATCCCCGATAAACGCTATCAGCTCGCTGACTGGCGTATTCGGTACGCTTCTAATCTTGGTCTAAAATCATCAATCCGAACCTCCTTCCAGACCACTTCCCGAAGAGATGCTCGAATATGCTCGTTCAGACACACACTTCCTCCTCTTCATCTACGATAACCTCCGAAACGCCCTTCTCGATCGAGCAACCTCCCGTTCCCGCTCTTCGTCTCCTCCATCTTTCGCCAACCCCACCACCGCTCCAAGCTCTTCCTCCAACTCCACCCAACTCTCCGTTCCACCACCTACAGCTACTGTATCCACAAGCCCCGCGCACGCTCTAATAAACCACGTCCTAGCACGCTCCGCCGAAACTTGTCTCCGGGTCTATACCAAAGAACCCTATGACCACATTTCCGGGAGTGGATCAAACGGATGGGACACCCTTGCGAAGAAATGGAACAAGCCTTTCTTCACCGCGTCTTCATCCCCTTCTCCAGGCAACAATGTCCTCGCGATGCAAAAGGCGGTGTACAGAGCCGTTCATTGGTGGCGCGAGAAGGTTGCGAGAGAGGAGGATGAGAGTACGCGGTATGTACTTCCGAACCAGTTTTTGTTTAGGATTGCGGAAGCTCCTCCAGGGGATCTCGCCGCGTTATTGAGGCTATTTGGGAGTTCGGTGCCAGCGGTGGTAAAGAGACGTGCGAAGGAGTTGTTGGATGCTGTCAGGGATGCTGTGAAGAGTAGTCTTGGCGGGGGTGAAGGTGAAGTGAGGTCGGAAAAGGTGGAAAGTATGAAGGAGAAAACGGATACGGGTGTAGAGGTACGGGAAGAGCAAGCTCAAGTTGAACAAAATCCCAAGGAATCTACTGAGAAGTTGTGGGGTATGTCCCAGCTATTGCCAAGTGTCTCAGTGTTCCCTGACTCTGCGCAGGTACGGATAAAACGAATGAAATGCTCAAGGCGTCTTCATCGTTATTTGGCAAGCCTCAAACACGGCCACTACCAACTATCTCAACTTATGCCACAGCACGAAGCGCGCTTTTTGGTAACATTGCCAACCTTAGTTCAACACCAAAGAAGGAACAGGCGCCATCGAATTCGGTCCGATTCCAAGAACTTGTTGCCAGGATCAACAGCACACTGGTGATCGTCCCCACAGTACCTAAGGTTAGTCCAGGCCACCCCTACAGTTCCCAACATAAATAACTTAAGTCATATCTCAACGTAGGCGGTGGTAACTCAAACAGTCGTTGGTGAAGATGCAAAAACTTCGACTCCTGCAACGACAACACTCGAAGAGGTGACGGGCATGCAAATCGAGATTCCATTCGTTCCAGGCGCGCAGCGCCAAATCACGAAAGCTACTACTATCGTTGAAGAAAAGGACACGATCGTAGTTGTCGGACAGTCGAAGGCAAAGAAGCGGAAAAGGACCAGGACCAGCGCGGCGGGTGGGAGCCAGAGTAGGGGCACAGAGATCAAGGCGGAGCCTACAAGCAGTGAGAGTGCTGTGGAGCCAGAACCGTTTGATTTTGCAAGTGTGCCAAACATTTTGGATGATAATCCCGATGTGGAGGATCGGAAGCCGATGAAGAAACAGAAAAAAGCCAGGGGTATGTATTTCCGCGTACTCGCGATGAGTAGCTGACTGACTGGCCTGGGTAGGTCGACAGTTCCTTGGAGATTTCCCTGCACCGCCCAAGGCGCATAGTGAATTCAAGGGTGGCAACCAGTCGCATACATTCAAGTAGGGTGATGCAAGGTTCCTCCTGGGTATCTAGCAGGGTCCTTGTCCTTGTCTAGTACGGAAATATACCTACAATTGCTATGTATTAGGACTATCCGCAGCTTCTCCAAGTTCCACACACTTACAATTAACTTGTATCACCTGCGCTTCGCTTTCCCTTTCTTCTTGGGATTAGTTATATTCTCCGGTAACCATTCGTTCACGGGTTCTTCCTTCGTCGTTGTCGATGAGTCTCGCGAGCCAAATCCAACCTCAATGACACCTTGCGGTGGCCGCTTCTTAGCCTCTTCCTCTGCACGAGCGACAGCAGCGGCTATTTCTTCGGCACTGACATATTCGCCCCGGCGGAGTCGTTCTGCGATTTCTGGTGTAACGCGGAGTTGTTTGACATTTGTCTGGAATCCGGGAGCTGAGATGTCAAATCGAGAAGTGAGTCGCACTGAAGGAAAGGCAAGACAAAGGATACACACCGCCTTTACCAATCCCATATTTTTTGAGCTTGTACTTTTTGTACCATTTGTTCGCAAAGTAGACGGAGAGGATGAGAACGGAGGGAATACTAAGCATGTATTAGTGTCAGTTTGCACAAATGTTTTCAGAAACCCATACGCTACCCAGAGCATCGAGGGATACGTGTCTGCAGCCTCGCCCATTACGACGTGGAGGAATAAATCAAAGTGAGTGTGAGAAAACAATCCAAGCATTCGTCAGTGCAATAAACATCCATAAGCATCCATGGCACTCCATCTCTCGACACACCTCTCCCACTCACCAGCAGCTCTACTCTCTAGAATCCAGGCCTTGAGCAAGCAGTATGCAGGTCACAATCTGACGCTGCTTTTTGCCCTCTCTGCCAACATCCCGGACTCACAGGACCTGGGGCGTGCTGTAAATCAGCTCGTGAACCTCGACAAAACACGGACTGTTGGATGTCTGTCGGGACCACTGGGTAGAACACGAATTAATGGAACGAGTATAGCGAATGATGCCGTATCCCTGTCTGTTGCTGTGTTTGATTCGCAGACAGTCAAAATGTTCCGGTCGACGATCCCGGGAAGGGAGGAGACGCAGGTTGGAAGGTGGCATGCGTTTAGAAGGAAAGACGAGGATAAGGAATATTCTCTAAACGAGGGTATGTCCTGGGGGGATGTGTGGAAGGATAATCAGAGCATTTCGCTACCCGAGGAGCTTCGGACGCTGGAGTAAGTCCCAGACCTACTTTCCAGAACCAATCCTCAACTCGGTTTCCAAGTCCTAGTGGGATTCAAGGTGTCTTATATCTGAGTGACCTCAAGCCAGAAGGCTTGCTCTCTTCATTTCGAAAATTACCTAATGTTAACAAGGTCCGATCCTCCCCAACTGCCCTTGATACTCTTCAACTGATGCTTGCTAGCTAGGACTTCTCGCCTCATCCACACCCTTCATAACAGGCCGACCTGTAACACTCTTTCACAACCGAGGAATATTTAGCTCTGGAGCTGTCGGTCTAGCTCTTCTTACACAGGTCACAAACTCCAATCCCCGACTTGGAGTTGACTTCCTTGATGTCCGGAAACTGGGCGGGGTCATGACTGTCACCCAGAGCGAGGGCAACATGGTGAATATGCTTAATGATGGCAACCCTACTCAACTGCTGCTCTCCGCCATCAAGTTGTCAGGGCTGGACACCTACGTATCGGGCTCGTTCAAACAGGAGGAGCAATTTTCCCTTGGTGTGTTATCTTCGGATGGAAAGGTTTGTTCTCCTACACCTCCGAAGATTAGTCCCAATGCTGAAGAGTTTCATAGTTTGATCGCGTATACAGAATAACAGCAGGTGACCCCTCTCGAGGCAGCATCTCCATCGACTCCCCCAACGCACCAACAACGGGCACCCGCGTGCAATTCCTTCACCATCCCACCTCCGCCATTCCCAGCCTTTTGCTTCCACAGACTTCAGGAACTCTTAGTTTCCTTACGGTCTCAGATGAACCGCATTCCCAAGTCTGGGAGAACCCTTCCAAGGCCTTCGACCTACCACTCCAGAATACGTTCCTTGCTTCGAGTGAGAATGGGTTCATCTTCGAACGTGCGACACAGTCAGGGGAGAATGTCAAGTGCTCGTTGACGAGTAGTCTGGGCTCCTTCTTCTGGCCTTCCGCACAAAATGACTCCTGAACTCGCAGCCAGTCATCGTTCCGGGGTTCTCGAATAATCTATTCTTTCTACATAGATTTCAAGCTTCTCCTCTACATTCCTAATCTCAACCACCAATTGCCACTTCTTCCTTGGTTCCTCACTTCACAAGCTGGCTCGGGATAAAACACGAGTTAACCTAGTCCGTGTGAAGGCTCTCACGATTACGCATTCGCGACCATACGCCCGAATGGAATGTTGCATCCTTACCATATGGCATCCTGGTTCCTGAAGGAAGTTTTGGCCGAAGGCGGCTCTTTTATCTGTGACCATTTCATAAATGCGTCACGCAGTATGCTGTCTGACTTGTGGTAACCAAGATGAGGTTCACCAGACTTTTGACTCTGATACCAATCTTCTTGACTGTCTATGCCCAGGATACAGTGTCGCAGCTGTTAAGCAAGCATTCATCAATACTGATATAAGCCTCCAACACATCGGACAAATTAACTACGAATATATCTACCATGGCCAGATACCGAACGACTCATAAATCAATTTCAGCCCTAAATTCCTCCTCGAAGTCATCCTTCCGCAATCTTCAAGCCTCCCCGTTCTAGTCCACACGGGTATCCTACTTCCCCGTAATGGTAATCGGCGCGCCGTCCCAGTGTACTCATTCCCCACACTCATTCAAATCAGAAACCGCAATTACGCCCGTCTTCGGTCTCCTCGATCCCGCTAATCCGACCGTTAACGCTGGCTCAAGGCCTTTCGTCATTGCAGCAATGGATCCAGATGCGCCCACACCCACGAACACTTCCAATGCCCAAGTCCGGCATTTCCTAGGTGGCAACTTTTCTCCGCGCAAATTGGATGGATTGGGTTTGAGCCTGTTGTTCGGCAATACAAGTGCCGCGGTGTCGGAATGGAGGCAACCTACTCTTAGGGGTGGGAACCATCGGTGAGCGGACATTGTCATATTTCACTATAGAATTCTAAGACTACTGACTGGTGGTGGGACCATATACTAGATACGTTTTCTTGGCATTCAAGCAACCAGCAGGATTCGATCAGCAGACGATCATCACTGGTGCTGCGCCTGTGCAACACTTTGATATTGCGACTTTAATGCAGGAGGTCGGGTTAGGAGACCCAATTGCAGGAACATTCATGATGGTTGCGAACCCCAATAACCCCGAACTTTTGACTTCGAGCAATCCTAATTAGCATAGGTATAAAATTCGGTTGAAGAATCATGAAGTCATTTGACCATTGAAGACCATGTAGGCTATTTTTGGAGATCATCCCCTGAGATGCAAACTTGTGGATCTGGACTTACGGCATACATGACTTAGAGAAATTTGGCCGGATGTTTAAGTGCTTGAAGGGAATCAAGAGCAAGGGAACCCCGAGCGGTCGCTTGTCATTACTACGAAGCCCTCACATTCGGACTCCCACAGTAGCACCTGCAGGGGAAAATGGGACTACCATGCAAGCATGGGTGTGGAGAACTCTTTCCCACTGCTCGGCCCCCATGTGGACTTTCCCAGGCTTGGAAGTTGGAACTAGACGCTTCTTTTCGCGGTTTGAAAGCGTCTGGTGTGAATCTGTCTGCGCTACCGAGATTATTTAATGCCCTCCTTTAGCTTAGCTGTCGTCAGAGAAAACGATGCGATTCTCACTCGGGTTTTTATCTCTTGTTGCCCTTGCAGTCAGTGCACAAGATACAAGCTTGACAACGGTCAAGCAGGCCTTCAATGATGCCAACGTTCGCGCCCCCTAACGTCCTCTTCTATATCTTACTCAAGTCCGTTTGATTGTAGATCCCTGGAGACCTCTCGATCAATTTCAACCCCACGTCTCTCCTCGAGGTAACTTTCCCCGAAACCAACAGCCGCCCAATTACACTTCATGCGGGTCAACAACTACCTCGCAACTGTATGTTCCTCATCTCCCCTTGACAACCAAATCTTCTCATGAGTCGACTACCGCCAGCGACGGCCGGCCCACCGATCTTTAGCATTGTCGGTACCGAAAGCAGTGGTCCCTTCGTCATTGCTGTTGTCGACCCAGATGCGCCAACGCCTCAAAACCCAACCAGTGCACAAATCCGCCACTTCCTTGGAGGCAACTTCACGCCCAAATCGAGAATGGGGGGTTTATTGACTAATTCGACGCCTGCAATCAGTGAATTCATGCAGCCTACACCCCCTGCTGGGTCCGACGCGCACAGGTCTGTCCTTCCTCCCAAGTTTGGGCAAACGAGAATAAACCGACCGTTAATTTGTGGTTACGGAACTCCAGGTACATTTTCTTACTGTTTAGGCAACCGGATGGATTCAATCAGCAGACGGTCGTTACGCCCGCTACGCCTATTTCACTGTTCAACATTAGTGAGTTTGCACAAGAGGTCGGATTGGGAGACCCAATTGCAGGAACGTTCATGCTTGTTGCACCTGATCCCTCGACCGCATGAACCGTATCTTGTATCTAGAACATCTGGAGATCCACTGTCACTACCTCGTGCCAGTACAGGGCTTAATATTCTGCGAACCTGCCTAAAAATCACCATATCCTGTGCATCTCCAGTGCGGTCAACGGAAGTCGACTTCAGCACAAACTGTTGCGTGCTCCTATGTTCAGTGTTAATAATGAGTGCACGCCTTTGAACAATAAGTGACACCCCTTTCCTTGATTCTAGACACCTTTAGTTACTAGGCGTGGGCCTAGCAAGTGATACTAGACAGACCTCACTAAAAGGCAAGAGAATCGATAGGCACGCGGCGTGCTAACGAGTTGAGCTTAGGTATGAATATAAGATAAGTAAGATGAAGGGGAGAGGGTCCGCGCGTATGAGCGGGTTATTTACTTCCGCCCTCACAGACCTGGTGGCCGCCTCTTCTGACAGTTTTCCTCCGCAAACTCCCATATGCCTGTCTCTTGAAATGATCATAGTTTTGCTGTTGCTTTACTCGCCAGAACAAGAACGGGAAGGGCCACAGTTGGTCCTGCATCACGCAGCGTGACATTGATGGTTCAGAAATGTGACACCCATACATGACGCAACAGGTACCACGAGACTAAGTAACAATGTTGATCCCTTCTCTCCTCTAGCTGATTCTTTACATCCTCACTCCGTTATCAAGATTCTTCTTGTGGCCAAGATATTTAACACAAAAGAAAACTCTGCTGTCCATCCCAGAGGAGATCTTATGCGAAATACTGCAATACTTGCATTGGAAAAATGTGCTAGCGGTGAAATCGGTGTGTATTCGCCTTTCCTCTGGGACATTCTCCTTATGTGGTTATACCTGCAGACACATGCGTGGATTGCGAGAGCGCACTCGCTGTGGCGTTCGAAGGTTTTGGAGTTGTCGTATACGTTGGGGGTACCCTTACTCGAAGGTCCCATGGAAAGCTACACCATTGAAGAGCTAGAACAAATTGTGATTAAGCAATCCCAAGTCCGGGAAAGATGGCGTCAACTAGACACATCTTCATTCCACTCACGGGTGCTCGACCTTCATTCTAGCACCTATGGAGATTTTCATCTTCCGGGTGGGAGGTGGTTACTTGATAACGTCGAGGGTTACTATATCAACACCATCCTTCGGACGGTCCCCTCATTCGGCCACCCTGTAATATCTCGGGCATTTCTTGCCGGTTACATATAAAATTTGGCAACAGTCATCTAATACGCATTCTTATGACAGTCCGGGTGTTTTGAAGAGGTGAGATGAAGTTTTCAGTGAGATGGACAAGTAGCCCTCCAACCCGGCGGTGGCTCCAGATATCAAGTACATGCACGTTGTGAGGGCGGAGAAAATTGTTTGGGTCTGAAATATTTTCAAACACCAGGCTAATGATCGTAAGTGGGTTCGGTTGGCGCAGTGACTCTGGGTCTTCGCTGGATTCCTTGGACAAAACAAGGAAGGAAGCAAGGAGGAATAAATATCAGGGTGTTCTGTTCGAACAACACTATATATTATTTGTGAGAATACCAAACTTGGGTAGCGGTCCATCACCAATTCACGTCCAAATTTTTCAAAGTGTAATGAGTGAATTCCCATGTTCTACATAAGTACAGAGAAACGACTCATGCAGTTGGAGGATTGGATGTAATGAGCATGAAAGTCCTTATAACCGGGTCTCCTAATCCGACCTCTTGTGCAAATCCACTAATGTCGAAAAACAAAATCGGCAGAGCAGGGGCGTGTCCACAAGCTGCATGTGCCGGTTGCTGTGGTCTTATACCTGCAAAACCGAGTGCGGTCTATCATCACGGAAGATAATGCGCCCAGATGCTTCATCACATGCAATCACACTTAGGTATCCGTGGTCCTTGAAAAATCGAACTCGTGCTCAAGACTCCACCCGAAGCTCCTTCTCCCACCAGTTGAATGCCACGAATGCCATCGAGCCGTCACTCTGAAGAAGAACCGCAAGTGAGAGCCCCAAGTTCCCAGAGTACACGGGAACGACACCATGAGGAAGACTCTTGATCCTTGGGCGGATTCCAGGTGCATGTGGTATTTGGATGATTTTGATATCACCCTGGTGTGCCGTGAGGATAGAGGAGAAACGGTCATTGGTAAAGACATGAGAAATTCTTAGGGGCGGTTTAGGATGCAACAGAAGGCGGAAGAGCGGTTCAGGGGCCAATTGTGAGCCATTGGTTTCAAACTATGCCACGTTGAAGATCTCGACATGAGTCTTGGTGATAACGACCAGCTGATGATCTGGCAGGGGAAAAATCTTAAAAGGGTCATCGTGAATTACGCAACGAAGTATTTTGAACATGCTCACTGCCGCTGGTCCACGGTGGTTCCATTCGAACAGTCGAGGACAAGTATCCGAATAGCGGAATATGTGGACTTGAAAAGTATTAACGCCATTTCGGTCATCCACACATCGCTCAACGACATATTCTTTCGAGAGCTTCAGTTGATTAAGTTGTCTCCAAATATGGCCTGGGCTGTGTAGAGTAGTAATTGGGCTTGCTGTCCAGGTAGCACCGACACCGCGACCGGCCAACTCGAGTTGATAAATACATACGAGTTGAGGCTTATAGCCATATTCTGAGTTCAGGAGAAGGCCAGAAGCTAAAACTGAACTCACCAAGTTCCTGGGATGTTCCAGTGTTATGGAGAGCCATCCGGACGGATAGAAACGATTTTGAAGGATCCACCCAAATTGCGGAACTCTCAAGGGGGTCCACCTGCCTACCATATCTGTCGTATTCCCGCACGTCAAAGAGTACACGTCGCGTTGAGTTGGGTGCATCCAGATCCAGGATGTAAATGCAGCCCTTGATGTTATCAATCAACCATCTCCCACCTGGAAGGTGAAAATTTTCGTAGGTCTTAGGATCAAGGTTGAGCACCCACGAGCGGAATGAGGATGTATCTGGTTGATGCCATCTTTTGCAAACTCGGGATCGTTTAATCACAATTTGTTCCAGCTCTTCAACGGTGTATGTTTCCACAGGACCTTCGAGCAAGAGTACTCCCAACATATACGACAACTCCGAAGCCTTCGAGCGCCACAGCGAATGCGTTCTCGCAATCACACGCATGTGTCTGCAGGTCTAACCAGGTAAGGAGAATGTCCCAGAGGAAAGGCAAATACACACCGATTTCACTGCCAGCACACTCCTCCAATCCAAGTATTGCAGTATTTTGCATAAGATTTCATCTGGAACGGAAAGCAGAGTTCTCTGCGGGGTCAAATACCTTGACCATGGGAAGAATGGGAAGAATCTTAGCAAAGAAGAGAAGAAGGAAAGAATTAGCTGGAGAATGGAAGAGGACAGCATTGTTACCTGTCTGTGTGTTACAACAGTGTCACATTTCTAAACCATCCAAGTCCCAAGTACATGCACACTTCTTTCTTCTCACCACCATCTCCCCTGGTATTTTCCCATGGCAAGCATGAACACCCAATATGCTGGGGACAACTCCAGGGGGCCTCGTGCCCCTAATCTATTCCTCTATGACCCCGAGGTGCTGCACAAGAGCACTCTTTAAGCCTGCCAGAGAGAGCAAGCTGTTAGAACTCAATATTCAGACAATACCAGTATATACTGATCAATGTTGAGTGAATTGAGACTCTTATACTGATTTATACACACATTGATAATAGTAGTGTGGTTTGTATTGCCTCAAATCTATGCTGGTGTCAAGTCTCCTTGACATAGTAGGAATTAGGGTCTGTTTGTACATATTATATCAATCTGAGCCAAGGCATGAAACTTGGTGTCCACTATATACCTTGCACTCAAATGAGTGCATTTTGTCACATCCTTCAACACAGCCCCCTGACAAAATATTTCTTTTGAGTTAGATGTGGTGGATCATCTAAACAGCCCCCTGATCCAGCACTTTTGTTTTATTCTTCTAACCTCTACACTTGCCTCAACCCACTTCTCTTTAACCTCTACACTTGCCTCAACCCTTCTTCTTTAGTCCCATGATAGAATGGAATCTCTCAACCTTGATCCTTTCAAGTGGCTTGGTAAGAAGATCAGCTGGCATCTCATCTGTTGATAAATGCACAAGCTGAATCTTTTTCATTACTACTTTCTCACATAGCCAGTAGAATGATAGATCAAGATGTTTCATCTGACTATGATGATCAGGGTTTTTAGCAACTGATATTGCAGACTGGTTGTCAATGTGTAGCACAGATGGTGCACATGGCATATAGCCTAACTCTTGTAGTAGATTCTAAACCCATAGGATTTCTTTTCCAGCTTCATTAGCAGCAATATACTTAGCTTCCATAGTTGATTTGGTTACTACTGGCTGGTGTTTACTTCTCTAACACACAGCCCCCAAACCCAGCCAAACTAGATAGCCTGTTGTAGACTTCTGAGTATCTTTATCACCACCATGATCTGCATTAACATAGGTCATGAACAACTCATTTCCAATGTTAGGGTCAGGTCTATATGTGAGTTGATAATCCAATGGGGCTCTCAGATATCTGAATAAGTGCTTGACAGCTTTCCAGTGCTGTATTCCAGGGTTTAAGTTAAAATGTGCAAGAACCCCCACAGCATAAGCAATATCAGGCTGGGTCATAGTAGCCAAATACATTAAAAAACCAACAGCATTTATGTAAGGGATATTTTTCATCACAGCACTCTTTTCCAAGGTTTTTGGACATTGATCCAATGTCAGAACTAAATTTGGTTGCATTGGAGTCTTGTGTAGTTTACACTCAGACATTCTAAACTCCTCTAATTTATTGATTATATACTGATGTTGGTGCAAGTATAACAGTTGCTTTGGCTGATCTCATACATTCTCAACTCCTAATAAGTAGGATGTTGGACCTAGATCTTGAAGCTTAAAGTGTGATGATAAAGTTGCTATGAATTCACTAATTTTGTTCTGATCCTTAGAGGCTATAGTGATATCATCCACAAACACAAGAACAATGACCTGCACATCATTCCAGACATAGAGATAAACTGATGGGTCACTTAGTAGTTTCTTGAAGCATATGCTCTCAAGAGTTACTGCAAGTTTCTCTTCCCAGAGTCAAGGTGATTGCTATAGACCATATAATGACTTGTTCAGCTTATGGACATATTCAGGACCACCTTGTTCAAAACCCTCTGGCTGTTTCATATAAACCTCTATATCAATGTCACTATTAATTAAGGCATGTGATATATCAACTGAGTAGAGGTAGAGGTCTTCAATTGCAGCCAAGGCAAGAATGATACAAATAGTACTTTGCTGCATAGTTGATGCAAAGGTTTCAAAGTAGTCTTGTCCTGGATGCTGACTAAATCCTTTTGCCACAATATGGGCCTTGTAGTGCTCAATTGAGCCATCTGCATTATACTTGATCTTAAACAACCATTTTGACCCAATTGCTTTTTTACCTTCTGGAAGCCTAACTATAGTCCATGTGCCATTTCCAAGATGAGCATTATACTCTTCTAGACTAACATCCCTCCATTTTTGCCCTTCTCCATTTGGTCTCTCAATAGCTTCATAGTATGTCTCTGGTTCAGATGTTTGACCCATTTGTGCATCTTCAAACTCATCATCCTCAGATTCAGAATGGTCAGGCTGAGGCTCTGATTCATCTTCAGACTCATCAGATGATATGGTAGGTGTTGGCTCTCAAGCTTTCCAGAATCCTGGCTTTTTTTGCAACAGCATGTGTTGGCTTTCAAATAGCAATTGGTCAATGGTCAATTTCTGGCTCTTCCAGTATAGTTTCCTGAGTATCATCTGAGATTTGGGGTTTGTCCAATTCACTTGAAGGAGGGGATGGTAAATTGGATGACAAAGTATAGTATCAATATTTTCATTTGATACACTATGACAAGGTGTCTATATCAGTGTATTTGGCTGTTTCAGAGATACATTGTTCCAACCAATACATTCATCAAAATTAGCTTGTTCACCAATTTTAGTCTGGTGGGTCTTTGGATTATAAAACTTCCAGCCCTCATATCCAGGTGGATAGCCAATAAATATACATTTCTCCATATGACTCCCAAGCCCCTTTTGTTTATCCTTCTGAATGTGCACATAAGCAGTGCAACCCCATACTTGTAAATGACTAACATCAGGTTTACACTTATGCCAAGCCTTATATGGTGTGATATCTTTCAATACAGATGTAGGACAGCAATTCCAGACATGAACAAGTGCTGCTAGACAATCACCCCAGAATCTCTCTGACAGACCTGATTCATTAATCATTGCTGTGATCCTTTCATCAAGCATCCTGTTTGTCTGTTCAGCAACACCATTTTGTTGTGGCTGATTTCTTACTGTATATTGGGTTAAAATACCACAGTCTGCCAGGTACTTAACAAAGTCTTTTCCCATATATTCACCACCTTTATCACATCTCAAGGTTTTAA
>JAEUWK010001846.1:0-13056 GCA_018524425.1 Podaxis sp. AQ795752 | reverse complement strand
TGCCCGATTAAATCGGGAGGTGAACTGGCTGGTCTGGGCCCACCGAGAAGCCATGTAACTAGGGCTCGAAAGCTTAATGGACAAGAAATGGGGTCCGTAACAGGGATGAGCACTTCTGTTTGCTGAACATAGATTCATGCTAGGGGTGATTTGTAAGTATTCCTTATACAAATCATAGGTGGATATACTAACCTGAGCATAGGCTTGAGGCAGGATTAGCTTTTTAGAATAGGTAGATGTTTAGGGAGTTGTGTGATACCAAGTTCAGACAATAGATGATGTTGGTTTGTACAAGACCCAGCTGCTGCCCTAAGTCACATTTCAGACTTAGGCATTTCACTCTGTTGGCCTGGGACTTTATGCAACTCTTGTGCAATCATTGGCATCCCTTATTGCCATGCTTTGGAAGAATCTCTCTTCAAATTCGAAAGAAACACAAAGTCCATTTCGCCAATATGACACCCAATGTTCTATTCCAGGATGCTCACGTTGGTTTAAGGGGCCAATTGGACTAAATTGGCATCTTCAGTGCTCCCATTCTGTAAGAGAATCTCCCCTGAGGTGCTTGTGCTGCTGCTAAAACATGTCCCCCTTCCCTGCAGAAATCTACCTCCATGAACAAGACTCTGGCCCCAGCATGGAAAGTGGAGACAAAGGATTGTAAGTTCAGTCTGTTATTTTTAGCTTGCAAACCTCATTCTCTATGTAGGGACAAAATTGAAGAAACAACATCAAATGCAGATGAGGGTGGTGCCAACTCAGATGACACTGATACCAATACAGACAGTAGGTAGTTTGAATTAATCGATGCCACTCCCTGGGCCAACATGGGGACCTACCTACTTGAATTCAGCAACTTAAAGTCAAATTCCAACTTGGGTTCAGACATTGATTCAGAATCGGACACAAGCTCAGCATATTCAGGCACAGATTCCCAGTCACCAGAAGACACGCTTGACACAAGATTCAGAATCGATGCAGAACCCATCCCAGACCAAGGCCAGATCCCAGCTTTGACAGCTGCTAGTCCCTGCAGCCTTGCAAGCTTCAGCTATGATGACGACCTTGCCTTTGATGGCACCCAAGACTTTTCACCTCTTGGAGACATACTGGTAGACTCACTGCACTTTCGCCTCTCTGAATATCTTTCAACCTGTTGGTGTTTTAGAGTCCCATGACAAGTGTTCTCAATTCCGTAATCCCATCTGATGATGAGATGCTAGACTTGAGTGTGTACATCTTAATGCATGTTTTTCCTATCTTACTGATCTGTTTTAGTCAATTTTTTACTACATCCAGTTGCAGATTCAAAGCCCTCTTCCCCACCTCCTGAATCATCATTGTCTGACTTGTCACAAGATGAGATTCAGGTCCATGATACTATTTGCAAAACCCACTGCATATACCATGATTTTTTGACTGGTAGGTATATTTTCAGAACTATGTTTCAAGGTCTAAATTAACTGGTTGTATCAGGTGACATTTGTGATTGTGACAATGGCAACAAAGGCAACGACCCACCAGAAGACAATGAATGGGCTCCCTTTGCCAGTTGCTTGCAGTTTGAGACTGCCACTTTCCTATACTGACACGACAAGATGTCAGCTGGAAATATTAATATTTTGTTGAAGTTATGGGAGACCAGTCTTGCCATCCACCAGGACTACGTGCCTTTTCATAATCACACAGATCTATTTAATCTCATTGATGAAATCCCATATGGTGATATCCTATGGAAGCAGTTTGCTCTTCGGTATCCTGACAAGGGTGATAGAGGTCCCAAACCTGCCTGGATGGAAGAGCAACATGTCATCTGGTACCTTGACCTGATGCTGGTTCTTTGAGAGCTTATATCCAATCCGGACTTCAAAAACAAGTTTGACTACACCCTATATCACCAGTATGGCCCTGATGGCCACCAATATCAAGATGTCATGTTGGGAAACTGGGTATGGAGACAGGCGGTATGCCCCTTAATCCCTTACACATCTGTCCTTGTTCTTACTTGGAATGCAGGACCTCATTAAGAATGACCTTCCTCATGCAAAAGGCACCTTCTTCGTGCCAATTATCCTTGGCAGTGACAAGACAACAGTATTGATTGCCACTGGGAACAGTGAATATTGGCTGTTATACCTCTTGATTGGAAACATCCACAACACCACTTGTAGGGGCCACAGAAACAGTGTCATAGTTATCGCTTTTCTATGCATTCTGAAAGGTATGTCTTTTGTCACCTTTTCTACTTTTTATTTATGTCCCCCACAGCAGAAAAAGAACACCAAGACTCAAATGAATTCCATAAATTTTGTCATCAGCTCTTCCACATCTTGCTTGTATCAATCTTCAAATCCATTCATGATGCCATGATGACACCCATCATGGTTAAATGTAATGATGGACAGTATTGACATGCCATATTTGGGCTTGGCCCTTATATTGGTAATTATCCAGAACAATGCCTGCTCACTTGCATTGTGCAGGGTTGGTGCCCTAAGTATATACCCCATTCAACTGAAATGCATAGTGTTGATGTTCATCATGTATTACCTAGGTGCTTGGCCTCCCCTGACAAGCTCAATGACCCTCACCAACCCATCATGCCATAGAGTGCTGGCCATACTGCGCTTGTAGCACTTCATGCTGAGTTGCTACATGCATGGGACACCTTCAGAATGATCACAGATGTTGTGGTATGGCAACCTTGGCTGTTATAGACTGGTCACTGATTATAATCACTCAGCCATTCACCAAATCCTTCCCTTGAGCCAAAATTCATGAACTTATAACACCTGATATTCTCCATCAGCTTGTTAAGGGAACATTTAAAGACCACCTTGTGATATGGATTGGGGAATATTTGGTAATGGAGTTTGGAAGGAAAGAGGCAAAAAAAATAATGGATGATATTGACTGACAGTAGGCATATTTGTATTTTAATATCTTTACTGTTCATTAACTGAAGTTGGACTGGCAGTATTGCAATTGTCCCAGCATTCCCTGGTTTGCACCATTTCCCACAAGGTCAAGATTTCAAACAGTGGACAGGCAATGATTCAATGGCCCTTATGAAGGTACATGTGATTACAATCTTTTATGACTCCTTTGATTCATTATTCATAAGGTTTATCTCCCCGCATTGCATGGTTATGTACCAAGTGAAATGATTTGTGCCATCTGGGCCTTCCTCAAATTCAATTACCTTGCATGGCAAAATTCTCACAGTACCACAAGCCTGCAGGAGATGGAGAACACAGTCGAAGAATTTGACAAACATCAAGAAATTTTTGTTGAAACTGGTGTTTGTGATCCAGACTCATGGCTGACACATCAGCATGCTATCAAGCATTATCCATGGTCAATTTGTGACTTCAGGTCACCAAACAGGCTCTGTTCATCAATCACAGAGTCGAAGCACATTGATGCAGTCAAGAAACCCTGGCAGCGTTCAAACCGCCACAATGCACTAAAGCAAATGCTTGTCGTTAATACACAATCAGACAAGTTATGCGCTGCTTACAATGAGTTCAAAAGCCATGGCCTCCTCAACGATGCATCTGAAGTGACTAGTTTAATAGAAGGTGAGTCACTGTTATTATTCTGTTCAATGTCTTTCTAACTTTGCTCTCAAAGCTGAGTCTGCAATAGAACCTAAGGGAATACATAATCCTAACAGTCATGACAATGATGAAGACGATGAGAGTGATATCCATAATGGGGTGCATACTGAACCATCAGTCCAATTTTCTGCATCTGTTACTGGTATGCCAAGTAATGATTCCTGATGAATTAGTTGGTTATTGACTTCTCTTCAGCTTGCAATATAAGTGCCAATGAACTCCAAAAGCACCTTCCACTCCAGTCTTTCATAAGCCTGCTCATGCAATACATCTCTGAGATATACAGCTTAGATGACACTGAAACTGGCCTGCAATTCAACATACAGCTTTCCTATTCCTGATTTACAATCTATCCATCTGCAATTGCCACATACTATGCACCAAGTGAATATTCCGGTACTTGTGGAATGCATTGCAAGTGCATCTGCACTGTTCAATCTTGGAGAAAAGGTCCCAGTCGCTATGACACCATATTTATCTGAACTTCTTCAGAAGCAAGTACAATTACCTCCAGCTTAAGAATTGGTTGGGTACACCAGTTCTTCTCCTTCTATCTTGCCAAAAACCATCATCATTGTGCTGTCATCCATGAGTTTGAGTTAATAGGTGATAGGCCTGATAATGACACTGGGATGTGGATTGTTCAACCATCATTTCATAACTCACAACTGAAACTCAAGATCATCCCTCTCAGTGGGATTTTCCAAGCTGTGCATCTCATCCCAGTTTATGAAGGAAAGGTCCCAGCTAGGTTTGAGCACACACAGACACTTGACAACAAAGATTGGCAATTCTTTGTCAATCACTTTATTGATTATCATGCATTTAGAATCGCCGTCTAGGTGTGTACACCTATGTCTCTACATAAACCAGGAGGATGAATTGTAGTTCCCTCATTTAGATCACTTCATTACCAGGGCCAGATTTTGCTCTAAAGGGTCGGAGATAATATCACAGCTGTGAAGCTCACAGAAGTCTGGGCTGCAACAGATGCCAACACTATGAAGTCGTTTTGTTGTTTGATCCACAAGTACATTATAAGCATCCCTATAATCCAGTTTGGTTATATAGAGACAATATTAATATTTAGTTGAACATACCACAAAGCTAGATATTGAGCTTTCAGTTGTGAACATTCCTTGTGGTACTCATCCGAAGACTTGTGGAGTTGATCACACCCCTTGCACATACCATCAAGGCATGCTAAGGCAGCACGGTATGTCTTATTCCTGGCCAACAGCAAATCATTGTGAGTTGCTTGTTGGATGATCTAAAATGTATTGCATCAGTTGGTGACTCTTGAATGAGACTGTCATACCTCATTCTGGCTTTGACAGGTGACATGGGTGACCTGAACACAAGTCTTTTAGTTAGGGGTAAGTAATAGAGAAGGTAACACACATTGGCAACAGGGTATGGTATGTCTCTACCAATTCAGATTGGTGGAAATTCAGGATCTGCTTCTGTTGAAGGTGTTTGACATTTGTCCTGACTTAAAGAAAGAAATTGAGAATGAGTGTAGAACATAGGAGAAGATTCACTGACAGACTATCCATGGTAATAAGGACCTGGGGACATTGATAAGCCATGTCCTCTTTTTATATCCAGGGCTGGACAACAATGAGTAATATAGTTGTCATCCTTCTGAAATGTGTAACTTGCCACTTTGATGGCAAATAATTGGATACAGGCAGCAGCACACAGGTTGTAAGAGGCAGCACCAAATTAATACAGGAAGCTATCCATTTCAATGTGCAGTGTTCTTGAGTGCAAGGCGGGCTTGCACCGAAGCTTCATCGATGTCATCTGTCATCAATCATCAATCATCAACCATAGATCATCAATCATCAATCATCTGTGGCCCTTGGTAAATTTGTCACCAAGCTCAACATCCAACATCCATGTTCAGCACTCAGTACATGCCATCCTGATCTCCATTGCATTCATTACTCTAATGCCCACACATTCTCCATAGTCATTGAGCCTCATCCTCATATTTACTGGCATCTGCTTGATGAGACCTCTTGCAGCACCCTACACCTTTTCCATGTGTCCAGCCACACTGAAGCCCTGTTTGTGGTGACACTTTCATTTGTTCATAATGGCATGCCCAATGCTTAGGCATCAGCACATTGAAGTTGCTTATTATCCAATCCGAGTCTTCCTATTCCTTTGCCACTCCCTGTCCAGCTCTAGCAGATGCATATCTCACATGACAACTGCGAATATCTGACCTGGTTCCAGTGTTTGACCTTTCAGTGGGCTGCATATTTGTGGTTGGAACACTGGGTGAGCTCTTAAATGACAAGTGCTTTTCCTGAAACTGATCAATGGCAGAATGGATACATCAGGATAATGAATTCCATATGCTCGTGACTATCGTACTGCCTTGTATATCTTCTGAATCACAATGCCTGTGAAGTTGGTGGTTGGCCACTATGTTTACGATTATGTGAAGATGGGACACTGTTGATGATGAAATTACACATGACAGCCTTTCCTCTTAATCCTGTCATTAACTTGGGTGATGTCACACTGCCCATCAATGGTTCGATAATCATTCTATCCATCTCACCTCAAATGAAATGTCACCTCTGCCCAAAACTCAAGCTCACTGTCAAGATCAGTGAAACACTGGTGCTTCTCCCTCTGCAACCACAAAATGTTATCAATCACAAACTCACTCCTTGGCCTTGTTTTATTACACCACTGAACACCCCAACTTACTAAAGCATGCACACCTTCACACACTCTCTCACACATCAAGCCCCTTCTGCCACCCACCCTTGGGTGCAGTGGCAACCCTACAATTCTCTTCCTGCTTGATCTTCATCATCCAGCTCTATTTCCACATAATCACGCTTGTCTTCAATTAGCCTCCCACTATGGCAGCATCACTGGAGCAAAATCGAAGACCAACAACCTCTTTGTACTCAAATTCTTCCCTCACTTGTTGTTGCTGGCAAGAACCCAAAATTGTGCTCCACAAGCACCAACAAAATTCCCTGGGACAAAAGTCCCTTTTATCTCCACTGTCTTCACCAATAATGCCTACTCAGGTGCTGAAGATGACACTGCCAACTCTGGTGCAGGGTTTTTGTTTGAGTGTTTTAGTTTTGGACTCCACCAGCAAGCTTCCCCATCTCCCCATTCCAACAATGTGAATGACAAGTCTAGCAGATCACTTGTTACATGGTTCTTTGCCAGTTCAACAAGAATGGGGGAGTTTGCTGTGAAATTTGTGCCACCCATTTTCAGATTGATTCTGTATTTCATGCAATCAGAAACTTGCTAGCATGGCTAATGCCAAAGAGACTGGTGGTAGACCTAGGAGAGGTGGATGAGAAGGGAGACAGAGATGTGATTTGGTGTGGTTTGGGACCTGGGATGGAGTTTGTGGCTCTGGGGGCCGTGGTTTCTAAGCTTATATGTCACAGGTCATATCATCCAGAGCTTCCAATGGTAGTCCAATTTCATCTTCCCCAAGCAACACTCCTCTCCCCAAAATCAAACATCCACCACCCACACTCAGAATTCAAAAGAATACTCCTACAAGACTTTACAAAAGAAACAACTTAGTCGATCAAGCCATTAAAACACTCTCAGAGATCTCAGATCTGGCATCCACAAGATATTCCCACTATGTTCCTATCCTCTTCCCATGCTGGCATTACTATCAATGGATGTTTGGAGCCATTTTCGCAATTTGGACAGGTACACACTTTCTGCCTATGAGTATGCTACTTGTCATGTTGCCTTGAAGAACCCAGTGTCGTTCTGATCAAATGACACCAAGCAACCAGGCGGTATGCTATTTTTATCTCTTTCTTTGTTAGGATGATCAATGTCATTCCTACAGCTCACATTAGGCTCTTGTGGCATCTCAACAGCCATGCTACTTTGCTTCATTGTCATTATATATGATCGCCCTATCACTTGATCACAGAGTGGCTTAACCTACCATCCACCTGCTCACACCTGCTTGCACCCACTTGCACCCACTCATACCTGCTTACACCCACTCATACACACTTACCCTACCTAGCTTGTCAAGAGCCTCAAGTACTCTTAGTAGTCCCAGGCATTCAGCAATTGCTGCACCTATCTTCAATGATGCTACACACCAGTATCCTCAATATGCCATCCATCCACTCACCCTTCCTGGTTCAAGGCCGTTATGTTCCAGCTTGTGAGTAACTTTCAGAGAAACCCTAACCAGGACTCCAGATGTTGTTCCTCCTTTGTTCCTGGCAAGTGATTGATGCAATGAAGGTTTTGGATGGCAAAGTGGGTTTATTTGATATCAACTGTGCTTGCCTTTGTCAAGAGCCTTGAGTGCCCTTAATGGCCCCATGTGGTCACAGATGCTACATGTATCCTTGTCTTAATTCATCCACCTGCTTGCTCTTCTTAGTTTGTCAAGAGCATTACTCTAATCATGCATGGGCCGAACTATCCGGCCAAACTATCTGGTCTTCCTGTCCATGAGATTGGTCATTGCAAACGTGTTCTTGGTGAAGCCCTGGAATGGCAACTTTGGGTGGGTACCAAGTGGGTTGACACTGGCAAGTGCACCAAGTAATCAGCCTGCTGCTCAAACTGTCTGGTCTTCCTGCCTGCAAGATTGGTCATTGCGAATGAATGTGCTCTTGGCAAAGCTCTGGAATGGCAACTTTGGGTAGGTACCAAGTGGGTTGACACTGGTGAGCACACCGAGTAATCAGCCTGTTGCCCAATCACAGAGGATAGCTCTCTCCTTCATTGCTTTGCCACCAACCCGCTGACCCATCACTAACACATGACCCCTACTGGGACAAACCCATGGCTGGGCCAGAGCAGTCAACACATGCTACATGAATTTTGATTTGATGTATCCTCCACCCGCTCAGGCTTCCTGGTTTGTCGAGAGCCTTGAGTACCCCGGATGGTCCCAAGTGGTCAACAGATGCTACCAGGATCTTCGACTCAAGGTGCTGTCCACCCAGCAGTGCATGATAACTTGTTAGATATTGGCTGGCCTTGGCTAATTGACATACACACACCACTGTCTTGGTGCCTATTATTCCTTACTTTGTATAATATTTTCTGATCTCTTACACGACTTGAATAACATTTGGGGCTTAAGTCCGAACATGATATTATTGGGGTTCTGATTTTTCCTTGTGCTACACTTGTAAGGATTATTTAACTTTGATTGTCTTGGAGGTAAAATCCCCAAGGCATCCTCAAGGGTAACCTGCCCTAAGTCACTCCAAGTCACACTAAGTCACAAAAATAGTTTTAGGTTTTGCTGATGTGTCACGCGTACGACTGTCACGCTCCAGTCATAATCCTTGTTTGGAATCATTTGCACTGTTTTGGATACTGCAACCGTTCGAGTACATGTCTCGCATCCCCAAATACTGGGCCATTGTGTTGTGCATTTCCTTCTTTTTCTTAACATACGGTGAGGTACGCGATCTCAAATATTCTCAAGCAATAGCTCAGAAAATGCTACCCCCGCCTATGACAAACGTCCCAGTGAGCATCGACCCTTGCCGACTAAAATACGATACAAACTCACCGTCGACCAGAATGTCTTCACCTGTAACATACCTTGCGGCAAATCGACTACACAAGAATATGACTGCCCCCACCAGCTCCTCTCGTTCCCCCATCCTTCCCATCGGATTCCGCTCAGCATAGAGCTTCCTAGTAGGCTCCAAAGCATTCCCACCATTCATGACAGTTTTCATATACCCTGGGCTTATACTGTTCACTCGTATACCGTAACGCGCCCATTCCGCAGCAAGGCACCTCGTCAAGTGCAAAACCCCAGCTTTCGAAACGCTATAGGGGGCCAGAGGTGTCCCATATAAAACGTTATGGGCCGCGATTGACGCTACGAAGAGAATTGCTCCACCCTGGCCCCGTTCTATCATGTGCCTATCGATTTCATCAGCTTCCTGAACAAGGAATTCAAAATGTTTGCCAACTTGGACACTGCTTGGGCGCAAAGCCAACTTCCCGTCGTATTGACTTCCAAGACCTTCCTCCATTCTTCAGGGTTGGTGTCCACCGAATGCCTGTTAGCGAGGACTCCAGCAAAACAAAGTAATAAGTCGATCGATCCCAGATTCGACTTTACTTCCTGGACCGCCTTGTTTAATGCCTCCGCGTCGGTGACATCGACCTCCAAGGTGATGATCTTCGCTTGCGGAAACTCGTTCTGAAGCTTTTGAATCTCGGATTGTGCGGATGTCATCGTTGACAAGAGGTCAAAGATCGCGATCCCAGTTGCTCCATGCTCGAGAAGCCCTTGGATGATTGTTAAGCCCAGATGGCCAGCGCCCCCGGTCACTGTGACCAGGATCTATCATACGAACACTAGGATAGTGGTTAAGGAACTCACCAATGGCGTTTCCGGTGATTGAGAATCGACGGATGGCCCTCTCGGTGGGAGTTAGACCCTCAGGTGTGGGGATGGGTGCTGTCAATGGATTGTCCGCTTGCGAGAACACCATCTCGGGGATGACTCTAGTGGCAAGTGCATCCCTTGCGACGAGTGGGGATTGTGCCGGGGCGGACATTTGCAATTAGACAGACTAGCGATAGTAGATGTTTGCAGGGATCGAGAGGTGGGGAGTACGAGTGAGTCACCAATGTACTCGGCGACAGTCTTCTATGACTCCCTGCCTATATATACTTTGGACATGCCGTCGAAGGCCTCATGGCCGATAGAACCAGGATGACTGAGGAGTTTGGTCCCTACTTATGTTTGGGTGGGAAGAATTCTTCTCGTTGCCCCTGATAATAGGTCAAATGACCTCGTTTCAAGGTCTGCTCCTCAACGTTCTTAGCATCAGCGCATTACCTTTCGCTCCAACGTTCCTCTGAATAGTCCTTCGCTGTTGCATGATCTAAGGTAGTCTAGGTGACCAGAGGGCTGAAGTTGTTGAAGTTATTCGATCCTGTTTTTATACCCTGCGACACAAAGGGCGCAGTTTTTTCCCAGATGAACAGCTCTGCGGGTGGTTAAAAGCGACCTCTGAAAAATATAGACGGAAGTCTTGCTATGATGTCCAGGAACGGCGCCATTCATTGTTTCTTCATAGTAATAATCAAACAATTGAATTTTTGATTTTTGATGCAGTGATGGGGTTTCGAAAATCATGCGTTCTATTCTTGGCATAGACTCTTAAGTCCCTCACTTGTTCGCTTACCGCCATCCGCCAGGAGTGCTGCAAGCCAACCCCGGCGCCTTCACTACCAGCTCACCAAACATTTTTCTGAACGTCGAAATTACGACGTTTATTGCAGGACAATTCGTAAGTCTCTATTTTTCTCTCGAACGCTCACCAAGGCTTCTCTCCTCACCAGGTTTTAGCTCCTATTTCCAGTTCGCCTTCTATCCACATCGTTCGGCCCCCACTCGCTACGTTTTGTTCTGCCACAGAAACAACGCTATGAAATCCTTCGTCAACCTCACTTCCATCTTTACGGCTCTTTTATTGCTGTCTGCAACAATGATGGTCAT
This sequence comes from Podaxis sp. AQ795752, assembly GCA_018524425.1. Taxonomy (NCBI): domain Eukaryota; kingdom Fungi; phylum Basidiomycota; class Agaricomycetes; order Agaricales; family Agaricaceae; genus Podaxis; species Podaxis sp. AQ795752. Next base: position 1,920 of record JAEUWK010001846.1, on the reverse strand, counting down.
CGCAAGCTCAAAAAAAACCAAGTTCCGTTCGGGCAATACTGAATGTCATGGATGCTGGGAGTTGGAACCGTTTGACTGTCCGGATGGCTGGCGTCTTGAGCAGCATAAGCTGTGTTGGACGTGTTGCAAGCCTCTGCGGGTTTATTGATGTTTTAGCGAGGGCCTGGTTTGACTCCGTCTCGTCTCAATATATAGTGCTCTCCGTTTCTCCATAGAGCAATAATAATACTCAACCATTATTAGTGAAGCTGGAGACTTGGTCCTAAGCCTTTCAATGCCCTTTCCTCAGGTTCGGAGCCCCGCTGGCTGCGACACTCGATGATGGCGAAGGGCCTTGTCATGAAACCACCTTCCGGTTCCGTGCTGGATAGATACATGACTCATTTGCCACTACTAGTCGCTTGTTTACTCTTCCGCGTTTAGCATGCTTACCACCGAAACTTATGACATATACACCCTAAAGCCTGTTCGAGAGTTGCGCTCAGAGCCTAAGTAGATATGCGACATTTGTATACATTGACATTAAAAATATGCACGGATTTTATGACCTGTTCATACGCGATACGACCAGAGGTTCGCTGTGCCTAGCTACAAAATCAATTACAATAATTGCAATTGCGTATCACTGAATCACAGTTGTTGATCCAACATTCCTGTGACTCATTTGACCCAGTTGAACGCGTCCTCTTACGTTTCCCTGGTCAGATAAACCATCGGAGGGGCAAGGTACACATTCATGCAAGTCATCAGCCAGAACGTCACTCTTCCTCCTATGCCCGAGCTTTTCAACCCAAACTTTCTCAACGACTTGCTTCTTCCTCCTTCTCCTACCTACCGGCGCCACCACCAATAATGAAAGGCAAAAGGATCAATTCCCAATTTGCACTCGTCTCTGCAATCGTCGTCCACCCCGCCGTCCGTGAATGTTGAAAAAGCGCCTGGAACGAAGACCTAGGAAATGTGCAACTGAATGATCCGGAATCTGGGATTTCTGAAATGGGATAAGGCTGGCCTGGCCTCTCAGTACATCTCCCCCTGCGGGCCTCACTGGGCGGTTTCATGCTCATAATCCCACACGTACGTAGGGCCTTCGCCTGGGTGTACAATACCTGAACTGCAATATCCAACGCACACATACCCGTTCTAGCCTGCCCTGCGCCCAAGGACAAAAAAATCTTGGCGGAGCAAGACCACGCGGATGCTGGAAGGTATCCTCCATATCCTCGTGCTCGAGCATGCGACAAGCTTCAATACCTTTTCCTTCCCTCTGGCTTCTCATTCTTCCGTAACACTGATCACTCACAAATCCAACGTCTCAACCAACAGCGTCACGAGCACTGTCAAGCTAGGGAACGACAAGCTTTACGCATTGCACGTCGTTATAACGAGGCTTTTTTGCAGACCAATCAAGTGAAGATGTGGCGGTCCATGAGGAACTCTAGAACGACGACGGGAACGTTGAGACGGACCGGCACTAGAATCCACATAGTTGCGGGGAAGTGGCTCTCTCAGGCGCTCATGACAGAGTATGGATGCGTTGAGGATAGATGCATTCTCACATTCTAGGAAGCCAATTTGTGCGACTAGGGTTTGTGGAGTACAGGTTAGATTGATTAGGGAGAAGGTGTGCACCATTTCGTGAATAAATGATGTTGACTGTATCTCCGGGTTGCCGGTGGGGGATTGGGCGGGCTTTGTACGCTTTTACTCCTGCAAACCGGTGGCGTCCAGTGGCGAGTCTGACAATACGTCCGTGGGTGTTGCAGGTGCGGGTGGGGTGGAGATTTGGAAGGTTTGGAAAGGAATCAAGGAGAGATTAGGACTAGTGGTGGACACGTGTGGGAGGTACAGAATAGATATCTATCTTACCTTTTGTGTTGTGCTTCTCTAGCCGCTGTCTATGCTGTTCTAGGGACATGA
>JAEUWK010001704.1:0-34177 GCA_018524425.1 Podaxis sp. AQ795752 | reverse complement strand
GTTTATATACAGTTAAAGGGTGTAGCTAAGAATAGGTGAAACAGAAGGGTGAGTAAGGCTACGCGCCATGAGTAAGTTGGTGTGTTACAGTGGAAACATCAAGGGGCTGATACAACATATGAAACACTGTGATCACTTAGCACCTCTAAGTATAGATGAAACATACAGATGAAACCATAACACCTGAAGTTACAAGAATACAACTTCAGACTGAAGCATATACCAGGAAAAGCAAATACCAAGGCAGATATCCTATCTTGAATCATATATTTCAGAGAGATTGAAGAAGACAAGGAGGTCACATTACTCAAGGAAGCACTATTCCAATGATGGCTATATCAGGAGGATGCAATTGCTAAAGAAGTTGTCATAGGACAGAAGCTATTTGAAGTCAAAGGAGACAAAGAGCTACTAATCTTGAATGATCTTGACTTTGTCTTCAGACATCTTGAATGATCTTGACTTTGTCTTCAGACATCTTGAAACCATCTGGGGATAAGATGTAACCAAGGTATTTGACCACTTCTGAATGGAACTTGCACTTGTCTGCTTGTGCATACAAGCTGTGCTTGCAGAGCCAACAGAGGACTTCCCAGACATGTTGTTCATATTGGGAGATGTCATCCAAGTAGATCAGTATATCATCAAGATAGATAGTGACACATATGTCTAATAGATTGCCAAAGATGTCATTCATGAAGTGCTGGAAAGCTGCCAGAGCATTGGTGAGTCCAAATGGTATAACCATTCATTCAAAGGACCTGTAGTGGGTCCAGAAGGTGGCTTTCCACTTGTCTCCCTCAGCTATCTGGATAAGGTGATAGGCATGACAGAGATCTATCTTGGTATAGATGCAAGTCTTGTAAGGAGAATTAAGGAGGTTGGAAATCAGGAGAAGGGGATAATGGTCTTTCTTGGTGATCTTGTTAAGTCCACAGAAGTTGACACAAAGGTGGAGAGAGCCATCTTTCTTGTAGATGAAAAGGACCAGAGCACCATGTGGAGAGGTTGATGGATGAATGAAGCTGATGGACAAGTGTTTATTAATAAATTCCCTTAACACTTCCAGCTCAACCTGGAATAAAAAGTAAAAGGTCCTGATAGAAGGACTAGCACCCTTTTCCAGACTGATTTTAAGGTCATACAGACAATGCAGAGGCAATGTATCCATACAAACCTTGCTGAAGACATTGGCAAATTTGTGATACTCTGAGGGAACATTTGACAAATCAACAGGCTTGGAGGGCTGAGCAGACCCAGTAGAGACAGACAGAGAATGGATGTTGAAGGTAAAGGAAACTGAACCAGGAAGGCAAGATGCATGCAGGAAGGCTGCAGCACTAATCAGGCTAATATGAGGACAAAGCAGAGGTGAATTGGATAGAGTGGAGGAATCAGATGCAAAGGACAGAGGGACCAGATCAGAAGCAGAGGAAGACAGATCTGGATGGACTGAAAATACAGAAGAAAGCATGGCACAGAGAGTCAGGGCAGGGGTTGAAAAGACTTGTTGCTGTGGCCAGAAAGAGATACTGTTCAAGATCCAGTCAATCAACAGATTGTAGCAGGTGAGCCAGTTGTGACCAAAAACTACAGAGCAAGACAAGTCCAACCAAGTGACATAGAAGTTCAAAGTCATCACTTCACCAGTAGAAAATGTAACAGGGATTTTTGCTAGTTTAGTTATATATAAGTTTGAAAAGCCATCAAAAAGTCGAAATTCTACAGGAGCAACATGGAATGTAGGAATCAAGCAATCACAAATCAGGGAAGAATCAACAAAGCAATGTGTTGAACCACTATCCACCAAGGCAGTCATAGTACTGTCAGACAAAGGCAGAGCAGAGGCAGACAAAGAAGCAAAAGATGGAGAAGAAAGGGAAACATGAAGAGTATGAGGGTCAGAAAGAGCAGACACATTGAGTCAGAAACTCTTTGTAGCACAGATAAGTTCAATGCAGTCCCCAGTCTGTGCAGAGTCCTAAGGACTGCCCTTTATTTTTTCAAACCTGACAGGGGATTTGAAGCAGAGAGGCTTTTTGCTGAAATCTCAGCTTAGGCTTGAGCCTGCCAACCTTTGGCCTTCTGATTAGAGATGGATGTATCTGGAGGAGGACCAGATCTGGACACCTTGCATGGGCAGTTGTTTACCTGATGGTTAGCATTACTGCAGAACATGCAGAGGTTGTTGTCAAAGCAACATTGGTATTATTAGGGGGTGAGCTTGCCATTCAGGCCAAGTTTATTGCCCAGAGATGACTTCAGAGCATTTCTGGACAAGTTCAGATGATTGCTGGACTGAGAAGAATTAGGAGGGGATTTGGTGGAGGACAAGTTAGGCTTCTGATTATTGTTGTTGTTGTTGGATGAATTGCCAGGTTTCCCCTAATTAGGATTGTTCTTTGGGGGCTACACAGAGCGGTCACTATGACACTTACACTTGCACTGCTGCTCCCAGTAATGTTGGTCAATAAGACTAGCAACCCTTTTCATTTTGTCCAAGAAGTTGGGCTTACCCTTTGCTCAAGTGGCAATCAAGTCCTAAATGCAATCTGAAAGACCCCTGTAATAATGATAGCAAAGGACCAAGTCCAGCCACCCAACCAAACTAGCCAGGCAGTTGAACTTGAGGTCATACTTGAGGATAGGTTGGTTACTAGCTATCTAGAGAGAGTCCAGCTCTTCAGCAGCCTTTCTAGTAAGGTCTGCAAGTCCAAAATGGGTTTCTATTTCTCTGATGAAGACTTCCCAGTTATTGAGAAGCTTGTAGTCAGACCAATCAAGATCTTCAGACCCAAAAATGGTTTGGAACCAGTTGGGAGCAGTGCCAGACAGATACATGATAGCAAAGCAGATTTTGGAAGAATCTTCTGCAAACTGATGCATGTTTAAAGTGAAATAGAAGCAGCACTGGAAGACCCATTGGCAGATTTTGAGAGGTCTAAACTATCAAAAGTGTCAGGTTCCCAGACCTTCATGCAAGAGGGATTTGCTGGGCCAACAGAGTTGCTACACTCCAAGAATGGAGGGTACAGGAGAGGTAGCCAAGAGCATTGGCTAACATTTCCTAGGAGTCTTAATTTTCATTGTCATCCTCACCAGGGTCATTGCCATCACCACCACCCTTGTCTCCAGGGTCCAGAGGGCCACCAGAATTTCCTTGAGAGTACCCAGCAGAGGTTTGCATTTGAGTTCTGGACTTGGCAGTAATTGTAGAAGACATGGTAGAAGAAAATTGATATAGAGCAGGAGTTGAAAAGAACTCATGATTTGTGCAGAGGAGAATAGGTTCTGGAATGGTGATTTCTTGAGCTTGTGCAGCACTACATGTCATAGATGGCATAAAAATTTGGAATGATACCAGAGGTCTAAGTCAGAATATACTGTTAAGAACTGATTCTGGATGGAGGTGGACCACAGGTGGCTAAGGGCAGATGCACACAGACATGGGGTTGAGGCCTTGGCTTCAACTCATGTGTTGTGCCCCTCTGATACCATGATGGCCTCACTTGACCAACTATGGACTTGAGTGGACAAGTAGACAGAGAACAGACAGAGACAGGACAAGTCTGGACCAAGGAGCAGACTTGTAGCAGACAAGCAGGAGAGAGAAGGAAGATCTAAGTTGATATTCAGACTGAGGACTACAATGGTAGTGATCCTACTTATATACTGATAGTCAGGATAAAGTCCAGAAAGTAGTAGTTAAATAAGAAACAATAGTAACTATTCAAAGGAAAATACAGGAAACATGTGAACTGATAACTGTGGTGAAAATACCAGAGTAAGAAGTCCATCCCCAAAGCATCCAGATGTCTGATAGGACAGGGGCAGAAGTGAAACATCAGATAACAGAGAAACCAAGATAAGTGAGAGATAATCAAGGGTAAAGGAAAAAGCCACAGATAAATGGAAAAACACAAGATAATCAGATAAGGAGATCTGATAAGGAAAACAATGGAAAGAATAAGGATGGATAAAAGTATTTGCAAGGGGAAAGGTCTGACAGAAAAGAAAGAAAGGTTAATGTTACAGACTTCATTTCATGTCTATTAAACTCTTGGAGCCTTGGTTACAACCTGAATTCTATGGATCATACTCAGTTAACCTTCCTCCCCTTTCCATCAGACCTTTCCCCTTGCAAATACTTTTATCTGTCCTTGTCCTTTCTGTCATTTTTCTTATCTGATCTCCTTATCCAATTATCTTGTGTTTTTCTGTTTAATCCATGGTTTTTCCCTTTACCCTGGATTATCTCTTGCTTATCTTGGTTTTTCCATTATCTGATGTTTCACTTCCACCCCTGTCCTATCAGACATCTGGATGCTTTGTGGATGGACTTCTTATTCTGGTATTTTCACCACAGTTATCAGTTTACATGTTTCCTGTATTTTCCTTTGAGTAGTTACTATTGTTTCTCATTTAACTACTACTCTCTGGACTTTATCCTGACTGTCAGTATATAAGTAGGATCACTACTGTTGTAGTCCTCAGTCAGAATATCAACTTAGATCTTCCTCCTCTCTCCTGCTTGCCCACTACAAGTCCACTCCTCAGTCCAGACTTGTCCTGTCTCTGTCTGTTCTCTGTCCACTTGTCCACTTGAGTCCATAGTTGGTCAAGTGAGGCCATCATGGTATCAGAGGGGTACAACACATAAGTTGAAGCTAAGGCCTCAATCCTGTGTCCACACACATCTGCCCTTGGCCACCTGTGGTCTGCTCCCATCCAGAGTCAGTTCTTAACAGTTAAACTGAATATGATCCACAGAATCCAGGTTGTAACCAAGGCTCCAAGAGTTTAATGTGCACAAAGTGAAGTCTGTAATACTATCTCATGCTTGGTAGCCTTTAGGAGGCAAGCACACATTGGCTGAGGGAGCTGATCCCCTTCATCATCTTATATAGAATAGATACACATGTTGTAGCTACAAACAGACTGCATCCAAGCACTGGTATATAAATTGTTGATAGAAAAAAAAAAAGATCATCAGTTTCCATGGAGGATGAAATAAATAAGGCATACCTTCCTTTCTCAGTAACCACCACCTTCACCTTTGTGGAACAGTTATTTTTAGTACAAGGAATACAGATTTCAGTCCTAAATCACTATGGCAAAGTCCAAGGACTACTCTGGTCATCATGGAATTCTGAACAAAGTCAGTTCCAAAGTCTTTTCTTGCCACTGTTCAAGTACTAGTTTAGTGCCCTCTTCTACTCAACCTTGGGCTGCCTCCTGCACCGCATTCAATGACATTCAGGACAACAACAACTTCATTTGTCACCCTCTATCCCCTACTCCATCACTTGGTAAACAGTCTATTTCAATAGACTGCATACTTTCTAAACAAGCTTATAAGAGCTTCAAACTCAATGATGATGATGATGCCACTGGCATCACTCATGCAAGCAATGAGAAGTATGATTTCCAGCCTAAAGAGGACGTCTCTACTCCCAGATCCATTACCCAATTCCTTATGCCAGTTTGTGAAAAATTAAATATGTCCCTAGAAATTGCTCCATCTTCCCACTGCATACTGTCTTCCACTCAAGCCATTGCATTGTCTTATGGTTTTGTTCCTCCCACTCCAGAAGCTATATGGGATGAGTCCCAACCTTTGGATCCTCTCCTGTCTCTTCTTACCTTCACCCCTATCTCTCCCCCAGCCAACATTCAACCTCAAGGCAAGGACCCTGTGTCCTGTGGAATAGATTGGTCAGCAATCTGTTCTTGTTTGCAACATCCTTAGTGACATTGATGTCACATCCACATCTGACCCCAAAGCACTGAGTCTCATGTCAGCACTTTTTTTCTACTTTTCCAGTTGGCTTTCTTCATAGGCCAACAATGGTAAGGATTTTTCTACCTTTGAGGGAACATCCTCCCTCATTCACTTGATGCAAACTATTGCTCACTCTGAGCAGCTCAGGAACAAGTCTGTTCCTCACAACAACCACAATGTGCATCTTTATGATACCATTTCTATGCAATTTCCTCTCTTCCACACAATATCTCCCACTCCTATACCTATGTCAACTGGGCATCATCACAAATGCCAGGCTGAAAAAGCACTGGTAGTATCCTCTCCTTCTCCCAAAGATGCTGCTGGAAATCTCCAAGGCTCTTTCCCCTTCTCTCCTGATACCACTAGGTATCTCGAGGGTTCAGATTTGCAATTCACTAGGGATACTGCATGAGCAATCACCCTTTCATACCTTCTGCTTGCCAATCCCACTAAACCAGGTAAGTCTTCCACTAATATTATTGATGCTGACATGGCCCCTCCCTCAGCTCAACCCACTATCCCTGCTGCTTCTGGTCCATCCAGCCAGGTAAAGGCTAACCCTAACCCTAGTGCATAGTCCATGGTAAACTATTAGCAGGCATCTTGTAAAGCAATAGCTGCCCCTGCTCAGCATAAGCTTATCATGGCTCCCACCTTCTCCCTCAAGAAATCTCTTCCCCCTTATCCTTCTCCTATTCCATCTATCCCTCCCTCCATTAACAATGCCACCAAACCTAAGTACAGGTCTGGTGCAACTTCTCCCTCCACTCAGAGGATGTCCTATACTAAGGCAGCCTTTCAAACTTCTCTCAAGGCAGATAAGCTGCAGAAATATGCTGCTCTCCAAAACCAATTTCCTTCAATGTCACTAGTCAATGTCATTAACTTTCTATATAGCACAGGAGATATCAAATCCCCTGCTCCTAAATCCACTTTCTCCTCCCTCTGCCCTTTCCAACCAAAGGCCACTCAAGGCCCATCCCACAAGAAGGTTGTTGTCCCTTTCAATGATGTGTTCACACACCTTATGATTACATCACTAGACCTTATAGTCCAGTGCTGTAATAATGAACTTTATCAGAAGAACCTTCCTTTTTGTGTTGAATCAGTGAAGAACAAGTGTACCCTGTAGCTCAACATAAGTGCTGTCACATCTAAGGCAGAAATCAATGCCATTAAGAAAGACATTTCTGATTCTAACAGGCCAGCATTTGCTATCCTGGAAATCAGGAGTGCAGTTAACCCATCACTCCCAATATCCAAATCCTTCATCAAATTGACCAACCTCCCATACCTTAAGGAGGATGGCACCCCCTACATTGCTAATGACATCAGACCTGCCATTGATGCTTCTTCTTATACTGACACTGCTAACCACCTTGTTGGAAAGCCCAGGTTCTGCCATGTGTTGCCTCACTCAGACTCAGCCATTCTCTTCTTTGACCTTTGGGACTTGTTGGCCATATGGTCAAGGGGTTTGGATGTAGGCTTAATTCCTGCTAGACCTTTCAGCTGTGTGGTCCCGGGTTCAAACCCCTGGGGATGCATTTCTTTGGAGGCTACCAGTGTATGAAGTGTGGTTGCTTAGCAATAATCTTGGGTGACTCCGAAATGGTTGTATGGTCCTGTTTGGGTCTTGGGTGGTTCTGGACACATTGATCACTGGTACCCTTTAGGGTTAAACTAGCTTTTAAAATGTCTGGGAAGAGATCTCCCAGGCTAGTGTGGGTAAAGTACTCAGCCATGCAGCAAGTCATGTAGTGATGTCACACTGTAACGGTGTGACTAAGCTGTGTACTTTGCCCAAGTCTGATATACTGGCTGAAGGTAGTGGTGCTCCCTTGGTAAAGAAGCTTAATCTGGGGTATATCTCAGGCTATTACTGGAAATAGGGCATTATAAGAGGGGGATTTAGGGAAAAAAACAGTCCAATCTGGAAGTGTGCTGGAAAAAGCCGGCCAGAACAGGATACCCCCCACCAGTTCACTTTGGCATCGTTTCAATAGTTAGTAGGCATAACCCAATCTCTGGATCAAGGATATTGGCAGTTAGCTGGCCAATGACCCTATGTCAAGTACCTCTGGGGTGACCTTGGGAACCAATCCAGTAGCGGTGCCTGCAAGGTGTAGAGCCCAGACAGTTAAGCACGGAGATCCAGGCCTTAATGGCATAACCAAACTGGCTGCTGGATAACGGAAAGTGGCTCCAGAGTAGCACCTAAATCAAGCTATGGGCTGTAGCAAGGGATGACAGAGAATGCTCTCTTGGCTCAAGAGGACTAAATCCTACACCAGTCAGTCTGATACAGTTAAAATATAGTCAGGTTCTGGCTTAAGTTGATTCCATGTCACTCAAAATGGGTAGGGGTTACCTGCAAAGGGCTCTGTAAATGGGCTGCACTAACACATCTGCCCTGGGTCCAGACCATTTGTCATGGGCCCATATCAAACACCTCATGTCAAATGATGCCTTCAGATCAAACTTCCTCCTCTTTGCCTCTAAATGTATAAAATTCTCCACATGGCTGGAACACTTCAAACACTTTACTTCCATCATCATCCCCAAACCCAACAAACCACATTACTCCACCCTGAAGATGTTCTGTCCCATTGTCCTTCTTAACACTCTCAGTAAGTTAATCAAGAAAATGATCTTGGCTTGTATGCAATTTGAAGCATCCCAATTTGATCTTGTCCATCCCCTCCAATTCAGAGGCATCATCCAGTGCTCAATAGAAGACACTGGCATATATGTTACTCACCTTGTTTGTACAGGCTGGAAATGTAAACTCAAGACCAGTGTCATCACATTTAATGTTGTCCAATTCTTTCCATCTACCAACCATTCCATCCTCACCTCCACTCTCCGCTGCCAGGGTTTTAATTCTAATCTTGTCTCCTTCTTCTCTGACTACTTAAATAATTGCTTTACCACCTACTCCTGGAACAACAAGTTGTCCCTGAAATTTCCTGCTTCTGTCAGTGTAGGCCAAGGCTCCACCCTCTCCCCCATCCTCACTGCCCTCTCCCTTTCTCCTTTCATGTACCAATTTTCCAATGACCCTTGTTGTAAAATAGTCTCTTTCATTGATGACAGACTTATTGTTGTTCAATTGGACTCCTTCATTACTAACTGTCACCTTTTTTCACAGGTTTATAAAAACTGTGAAAAATACCTTCTCCACCTTGGCTTTGTTCTTGAAAGGACAAAACCAAGGCCTTCCATTTTTCCAATCACCCCTCTCATGATCCTAATCCCCCTGTCATTATTGACAACTCCTTCACTGTCCACCCAAAACCTTTCCTCTGTTATCTTGGCTTCTGGTTTGACAGAAGTCTGACTTTCAAGGAACACATCAGATTCTATTCCACTAAAGTGCTTTCCACTGTCCATTGCATGTGTATGCTAGGCAACTCCATCTGAGGTCTCTCCCCCCTTCACAAACGACTTCTCTATCGATCTTGTGTTGTCCCCATCATGATCTATGGATTCTGTCTATGGTTCAATTGCAATGCCAGATACTATGGACTTATCAAATCCCTTCAATGCATGCAATGCCAAGCCACTCTCTGGATAACAGGTGCATTCTGCACTACTCCCATTAGTGGAGTTGAGGCCATTGCTGGTCTCATCTCCATCCATCTCCATCTTTTCAAACTTGCTAAGTGATGCTCCCTTCATTTCCATGCCCTTCCCCCTTCCCACCCCTTAAGACTTCTCACACGTGACATTGACCCTTTAGACATGCACCAAACCAAGCAGTGCTCAATGGTGCTTGACTTTGTCTCAGATGCTCAGCTGGTCACAGATCAGTTCCAGCATCTCTATACCTGCACCAAACCTGGCCAGCATCTGCTGGACCTGTTTGGTGATCAAATTAAATTCATTGAATGCCCTGACCCTTCAAAAGAAGGTGCCATGGCTTTGCACATTGCCAATGCTTTCTGTATTTGAGACTTGGCTTTCTTTTCCCCTGTATCCCTTCTTGTAGCTACAGATAGTTCCATTCCCACCAACCCCTCCCTTTCCACCACTTTTGCCTTTCTCATTTTTAATTTGTCTGAAACAGACATTCTCTCTTCCACCGTCCACCCTTGCAGCAAGGTTACTTCCTCTGATTCTGAATCATACACTCTCCAACTTGGTCTCTTTTCCTCTATCTCATCTGCTCAATCTCTTAATTGCTCCTCAATTGTAATTTTCACAGATTCTATTGCCTCAGCTAAACTTTTATTTTCATATAGGCCTCACAGCGTACATCTGGACTCTATCACAGTTGCACCTCTCCTCCACTCCTGGCTCTCCTCCTCCCCTCTCAACCATGTCCACTTCTGGTCCATTCCCTCATCTGCCAACTGGTCTATTCATCACAAGGCACACATTCTAGCTAAATTGCTCCACCTTCCCAACCCATGTTGTCAACCCATCTGCACTTTCCTTGGATTTGTTTGCAACCACTACACTCAGAAATGTCTTTCAATATGGCAACAAAAGATGAACAATCCAACCTGCCAAGGTCACAACTGGCTTTCTTTGCTCAACCCCACTGCACAGCCCCTCCAACCCAAGTACGCCAAAGATGGAACTTGGCTAAATTTGCCTCTTGGAAAGAACACCCAGTTATGCATGTGCTTTATGCATTGTGTCACCAATCATGCACCCATTGGCACCTTCTAACAGTGCTTCTTTCTAGGGCATCATATCACCTCTTGTCCATGCAGCAAGCCACTTGAGACATGTGATCATCTACTTGACAATTGCCCCTGCTTCCACTACCCAGTAGAAGAGTGCGATGGCTTTTACTGGGTCATACAATTCCTAGACCAAAACCCCACAGCATTTGCATTTGCTAATCATATCCAAAGACCTATAACTCAGGAGGAATTTACCACCTGCTGCCTCAATAGAAGAGAGCAACTTGCAAGAAATGGTGTACTGGATGTTCACTGAAGGTCTTCCCCCTCCATCATCCCTGTATCATAGCTAGCACCCTGCTCCTATCTCTTCCTATCTCTTCCCAACTACTTCACTTCCCTTCCTGATTTATTAAGTTAGTTTCACTCTCTTCTCATCTCACTTCTCTTGTGTAGTTCACATACTCTTGTATTTTCCCTTTCTTCTCTTTCTCTCTTTTCCTTTTCTTTTCTCTTGCTTTGGTATTGGGACTGCTATCGTGCACCCATTTGTAGTAGCTAGTCTATTGCAATAAACATTGATTTTTTTTTTTTTTTTTTAAAAAAAAAGACCTTTGGGACTTTCAAACAGCCTCAAGGGCCAAGCTTTACATTAACCACACTATTCTTTTGGAGAATAGAGTGTGTACCTTCTGAGGTGCAAGTATGAGGGTTGCAAGTCCCTTGTACAACTGTTGCTGGAGATGGGGTCATCCCACTCACCTTTACAAGATATACAATCCTAGATGTGTCATCTGTGGTGATCCTCATCACACCAATAACCACTGTTGTGATGGATATTGCTGTCATGGTAAACCAGGACCCAACCCTTGCCCTCCTACCCCTGCCAACATCACAGAATGTCCTCATATGACTTCATTCTTTTTTTTAAAAAAAAAATTGAAGTCTATTGCCATCATTAATCTACTACAGAGAGTATCTAGCCAAATGGGTGCATGGTAGCAGTCCCAATGTAAAGAAATAGACAAAAAAGAAAAGAAAATACAGGTACCCCAAACAACATGAATGAAAACCAAATCTAACTGAAACTGATCAGAGTCCAGTCTGCCTCCCATGAGGAAAGGGCAGTAAGGGTGAGCATATATTGACATGTTAGTCCTTCTGTCCCCCAAAGGGAGCCTTCTTGGCTTCCACATCACATTGGTATCTCCTGCAAATCCAATTATGGTCAAATCAATGTTGCCAGTACAGGCACTGGCAGTCATCAGAGGAGTGGGTGCCCAAGCAATTCAGGTACCTGGGAGAGTGAGGACAAGGAGTGCATCACATGAACTTGGACAAATGTCCATTCTTCTGCTACCGATATGATCAGGAGTGGATACAGAATAAGCTCCATGAAGCTAAAGCAGAGAAAAACCATTGTGACTTCAATTCTGGTGCAGTTAATGTCTAAAGGACCTCCTAACAGCACCACATTCATTAATAATCTTCCCATTCTCTTCTTTAATGTTCATCATTCCAAAGAGACTGTTGAGGCACTTTTAAGTGACTTTCAATTTAAGAATATTCTCATCCTATGTATCCAAAAACCCCCCTTTAACATCATTTGCAATATCCCCTCCACTGAAGACTCTGAAGGAGTCCCCTATAGAGGCACACCATATAACCCCAATTGGTGCATCTTCTTATCAGATGACAGCCATCCTTGAATGGCTACATTCATCTGCAGATCATGCAATGTGCTTATGCCAACTTCCCATCCTAGCATAATTGTGTCTTCTGATTTCCAACTCATTTCACTATTCTTCCCAAGGAAGATATACTTTCTTAATTGTTATCTTGACCCTTCTGATGATTCTTCACTAACATATCTTGAATCCCAAATCCACTTCTTCCCCAACAACTTGGTATGTGCAGGAGGAGATTTCAACTCTCACTCTTCCAAGTAGGACCCTCACATCTTGCACCACATAGCACAAGCTGACCTTGTTGTTGACATCATAAATTCCATTAATCTTGCTCTCTCCATGCCTTCGGAGGTTAAGTACACTCACATCCCTTTCAATGAGTCTAAGCATCCATCTGTCATTGACCTCATCTTCATGATAGATGATCCCCTCCACCCAAGCCCAGTCCACACCATTCATGATGACTGGCAAATTTGCTCTGATCACCATCCCCTTCTCACATCCCTACCTATCCCCTTCCCCTTCCAACCATTCATCAAAAAGCTTACTATACTGCATGATTCCAAAGAAGAAGCTACATTCCTATACTCAGTGGGCATCTGCCTTCAAGCCATCCCACCTTGCTTTGACTCTAGCAATGACATTATTTCCTATGCCAACACTATGTCCCTCATCATCTCCCAAGAATGGCAAAACAACACCAAACTTGTTTAAATTTGTACCAAAACCAAACCCTGGTGGAATCAACACTGCTCAACTGCCTTACAAGCATTCCAAGCCCACAAATCCAAGTCAAATTGGACTAAATTCCACCATACCTCATGCTAGGCAAAACACACTTTCTTCAACAAAAAGATCAAAGACATAGCAGAAGAAAACTGTCACCCCTGGGATCTCATGTCCTGGATTGGCAAACACAATCTCCCTCCCTCCTAATCTATCACCTACAATAGGAAGAGTTGTGATGAACTAGAGGACCTCTGGCATGTGCTGGATTTCTCTTACAACTCTGCTTCCAATCAACATGTGGATCTTAGCACCATTGAGTTGCTTGACACTCACCTGGAATGCTCATGGCCCCCTTCTCGAACACCAAGCTTTTTGATGCCCTCAACCCTTGCACTAATGCTTCTGCCCCTGGCCCTGATCATTTATCATGGGTTCACATCAAACACCTCATGTCTGACAACATCTTTAGATCCAACTTTCTCCTCTTTGCATCCAAATGTGTTGAATTCTCCACATGGCCAGAACACTTCAAACATTTTACTTCTGTCATCATTCCTAAACCCAATAAGCTGCATTACTCTACTCTGAAGATGTTCCAGCCTATCATCCTCCTTAACACTCTTGGTAAATTGATTGAGAAAATAATTTCCACCAGGATGGAATTTGAAGCATCCTAACACAACTTAGTTTATCCCCTCCAATTTGGAGGTATTATCCAGCACTCTACTGAAGATGCTGGTGTCTATGTTACTTACCTTGTCCATACAGGCTGGAAACACAAACTCAAAGCTAGTGTCATTGCCTTCAACATAGCACAATTTATCCCCTCCACCAACCACTCCATCCTCATCTTTACCCTTCATAGACAAGGCTTCAATTCCAATCTCATCTCTTTCTTTTCTGACCATTTAAAGAATTGCTTCACTACTTATTTGTGGAACAACCAACTATCCCCCAAATTTTCTGCTTCCATTGGCATTGGTCAAGGTTCTGCCCTCTTCCCCATTCTCACCGCCCTCTCTCTCTCCCCCTTTATATACAAATTTTCCAATGATCCTTGCTATAAAATTATTTCTTTTGTTGATGATGGTCTTATTGTTGTTCAATCAGACTTGTTTACTACTAACTGCCACCTTCTTTCACAGGTCTACAAGAATTGTGAAAAATTCCTTAACCACCTTGGCTTTGTCCTTGAGAGAGACAAGACTGAGACATTTCACTTTTCCAACCATCCCTCCCACAACCCCAATCCCCCTGTCATCATTGATGATTCTTTCACTATCCACCCTAAACCCTTCCTCTGTTACCTTGGCTTCTGGTTTGACAGAAGTCTCTCCTTCAAGGAACATGTCTGTTTCTACTCCACAAAAGTGCTATCCACTGTCTGATGCATGTGTATGCTTGGCAACTCCATATGTGGCCTCTCCCCCCTACACAAATGGCTATTATATCAATCCTGCATCATTCCTATCACAACCTATGGTTTCTGCCTATGGTTCAACCACAATACCAGATACTGCAGACTTATTAAGTCCTTACAACACATACAACACCAAGCTGCTCTTTGGATTACGGGTGCATTTGACACCACTCCCACTAGTGGGGTTGAGGCCATTGCCAGTCTTATCCCTATTCAGCTCCATTTATTCAAACTTGCCAAATGATGCTCCCTCTGATTCCACACCCTCCCCTCCTCCCATCCCCTCAAACTCCTTACACACAATGTTGATCCACTAGATGTGCACCATACCAAACAGTGCTCAACAGCACTTGACTTTGTCTCAGATGCACAACTGGTCACAGACCAGTTCCAGCATCTCCACCCTAGCACCAAACCTGGCCAGCACCTGCTGGACTTGTTTAGCGATCAAATTAGATTTGTCAAATGCCCTGACCCTTCAAAAGAAGATGCCATGGCACATCATATTGCCAATGCCTCCCATGCCTGAGACTTCACTTTTTCCTCCCCTGTTTCCTTACTAGTAGCTACAGATGGTTCCATTCCCACCAATCCCTCCTTTTCTGCCACTTTTGCCTTTCTTGTTTTCAATTCTTCTGAAACAGACATTCTTTCTTCTGCTGTCCACCCCTGTGGCAAGGTTACTTCTTCTGACTCTGAATCATATGCTCTCTGCCTTGGTCTCTTTTTCTCTATCTCTTCTGCTCAATCTTTAAATTTTTCCTCAATCATAGTTTTCACAGACTCTATTGCTTCAGCAAAACTTTTATTTTCATATAGGCCCCACAGTGTGCATCTGGACTCTATAGCAGTTGCACCTCTCCTCCATTCCTGGCTTTCCTCCTCTCTCAACTATGTCCACTTTTGGTCCATCCCATTATCCACCAACTGGTCTATTCATCACAAGGCGCACACCCTAGCTAAATCACTCCACCTTCCCAATCCACATTGTCAATCCATACACACTTCCCTCAGATTTGTTCAACATCATTACACCCAGAAATGCCTATCTTTATGGCAACAAAAGATGAGTGACCCATCCTACCACAGCTACAATTGGCTGCGCATCACAACCCCTCCAACCCAAGTATGCCAAAGGTGGTACTTGGCTCAACTTGCCCCTTGGAAAGAACACCCAATTATGCACATGCTTCACACAATGTGTTACCAATCATGTGCCCATCACCACCTTCTGACAGTGCTTCTTCCCCAGGTGTTATATCACCTCTTGTACATGGAGTGAGCTGCTTGAAACTTGTGACCATATTTTTGATGACTGTCCTTGCTTCTGATACCCAGTAGGATTTCATGATGGATTCTATTGGGTTATCCAATTTCTAGACAAAAACCCTGTGGCCTTCTCATTTGCTGACCAAATACAAGGACCAATCATACAGGAGGAGTTTGCCATATGCCACCTCAACAGGAGAGAGCAACTTGCAAGAAATGGAGTACCTGATGTTCACTGATGGTTCTTTTCCCTTCATCACCCTGTATCATAGCTTCCCCACTCCTGTCTCTTCCCATCTTCTTTAAATCTCTTATTGATTTGTCAAGTTAGTCCTACTCTCTTCTTGCTTTACTTCCCCCGTGCAGTTAGTATACTCCTAGTCTATCTCTTCTCTTCTCTCTAGTTTCTTTTCCCTTCTCTCTCTAGTTTTGATATTGGGACTGCTATCATGCACCCATTTCTAATAGCTAGTCTATTGCAATAAATGTTGATTAAAAAAAGAAAAAAAAAAAAAAAAAAAAAGAGGACAAGGAGTGCCCTCAGAAGTGGGGGAGATGGGGGGATTTGCCTTGGGATTGCCTTGACAACACCCCACCATGGAATAGTGAGAGCCCTTGGAATGAGGACCCCCACAATAAGGACACTTGGGTGTACACATGTGGCAAGCATCAGAGGGATGACTCCAGTTCCAGTAGTACTGACACTGAGGTATGCTAGTATAGGCTCAGGTGCCCTTGATGAGGCAGGACATGCCATTGATCATGATGCACCTGTTGATAAGGAAGGAGGCAAGGGTGCCTTGTTGGAAGTCAACCAAGTTGATCCACACAGTGGTGATATCCAACTTGGCAGAGTTATGGATGATGTGCATGTGATGCATGTCAGAGGTGGGAAAGAAGGGAGAGGCCAAAGCCTTGGTCTTGAATTGGTCATCCAAGAGTGTGAAGCTGTCAGTAGAGAAGACAGAAACATCCACAATCTTAATAAAAGAATGGGACATAGGGAGAGTGACAGAGGTGCTCTTGAGTGTAATGGGAAGCAAGGCAGAGATCATTTGGAGATCTGCCTGGGAGAGGACAATGCCAGTTGAAAAGGCAATGACACCAGAGTAGAAGTAAGCTAAATTGATAACAAGTGCCAACTTAGCCTGGGTAAGTGCTTGATTGAAGTGTGGGATGAGGGATTATAGAGAGACATGGACACTAGCTAGGTTACTAGTACTGGCATCTAAGAAACATTGCTGCTGAGTAGGACCTTAGGTGGCAAAGTGTGGCTTGCACTGTGTAAAAGAAAAGGGGCCAGAGGGCCATTCTTAACATCATGCAAGGAAGGCCTAGGCCTATCACATAGAGGAGCAGGTATATGTAAGGGAAGTCTGAGCCTGTCACATGGAATAGGAGTCTGAGCCATGGGCAGAGGAGGCACCAGAGCCTAGATAGAGGATTGGGGAGCAGGTGCTGGTTGAGTGCCTGCCATTGCTGAGTCAGCCATTCCATGGAACGGCACATGTTGGCAATCATTTCTTGATCTCTGACCACCATGTGGAGAGGATTTTCCCATGCTCTGGGGGGGGAAGCATTGCAGACACACAGAGCATCCAAGGTGACCTAGTAGTGCAGGTCTTTAAGTCCAGGCTTTAAGATACCTCTGTATGCTCATAGTCAACCACAGCAGAGTGGTATGTCATCAGGTAGCTAACTCAATGGAACAGGGGTACCATACCAGGTCAAAAGGGTGGGCACAGCCTGCTGCCTTTGGCTAAGACTAGGCTTAATAGAAGTTTGATTATACTGGCATGTTCCTCTAAGACATTAAATTTGAAGCTTGCCATTGACTGGTTGTTCACCCTAAGGTTCTAAGTGGCTCATATTATGTTGGGTCTCTTAGCACTGGCCTGGAAGGGTCTGAAAGGATAGGGGACAGTAAGATGGGATATGAGGTAATAACAAGCCAACCATAATGGACTGGCCATCCCTACTGCTGCAGCCAGGCCTTTGGAGACCTCCTACAGAAGGTAGTAGGCAGTTGTTAGTAGGGATCACCCAAACTCCAGGATAGTAGATGAAACTAGGTTGGACTAGGGTAACTCAGACTGACCTGGGTCTGTCCCATGGAATGCTTAGTAAGCATCCATATGACAACTATCCTAGTAGCAGCCTCTGCAAGACAGAGATCCTAGACACTTATTATGCAGATCTGTGGCCTTAAGGCCATAAGTGAAGCAGGTACCAGAAAATGGGAAGCTGGTCTAGGGGTAACATTCTAGAGGTACCTGGTGATGCCAGCCCTGCCTGCCCAACCAGTAGACCATAGCAGGCTGTGAGGAGAACCATTGTGCCTGGCTCAAAAGATCTAAATCCTCTGTTAGTAAATCCTGTGATAAATACTGAGTATATTCACTTAAGTTAATACTGGGTCAGTCCCTAGATGTCAGATCAGTGATACATTGCAGCTGGGTGCAATTCCCCCTTTCCACCCTATAGGAAGGTGCTGAAAGGTTGGCTAGGCCCTCCAGGGTACTTGGCTTTCTCAGTAGGCTTGACAAACTCAAGTGCTTTATCCAGTTTGGGGAGTGGGCCAAAGTGCCTGTGAAACATGGCATAAGAGGCTACCAATAGAGAAGACCTCCTCTGGGGTTCATGTGAAGGCATGTGTTGCTTTAAGAGGCCAGCATTATGGAGCTAAGGGTAGCAGGCATTTGCCTAGTCCACAAGGGTATTACAACCTTTGTTATGCACTTAGGTTGCAACTAAGGCAAAGGCTTAAGGATAAGCAAAGGGAAGAGAACAAGTTGGTAAAGTATAAGGAATACAGGTGCTCTACCTAGGATTTATATATAAATGGGAAGTAAACTAAGAATAGACAAAATGGATGATGAGTAATGATGTAAGTCATAGTGAGTAAGTGGGTAAGTCAGAATGGAGTCATCATATGAAATACTATGCTAAGTCAGTGTGTCTAAATATAGGTAAAACCATTAAGACTGTAATATTACCCTCCTTCTAAGGTATCATGTCCTTATGAAACTACTGTAAAAGTCCATGTAAGTTATCACATATGGAAAAGGTAAAACAGGCAAGGAAATATTGGGCCTCTTCAAATGTTGGAGGCTCTTGTAGTCAGTGTATGATGTGTCAAGTGACATCTTTCTTGTTGGGGCTGATGAAAAACTAGTTAGTAGCCTTCTTCCAGGCAACGAAGAACAGGACATAATCTGGTCCTCTGCTAAACATCGGGATCATGATGCCTTGATAAGTAATATCCACATTGCTATGATCACTGATGAGGGTCTGTGAGATTTGCTTCCAATATTCTTAGTCTTTTTCTCCATCCTCCTTTCAGGTTGTGAATGGAACAGGAGGCTTGCACTCTTCTACTTTGGCAGGGCCAGTGCACTTGGGGGAGAGGAACTTGATAAGGTGTTTATGAGGGAATGGGTCTTGCCCCTGGGTGAGGGACACTAGGAGTGATACAAAGTTCTTCTTTTCCTTGTCACTGGATATGTTGAGTTTCAACATTTGTTTGGCAACTATGACTAAGATACTAGTAAAGTGGTTGTTGGTGTTGGTAGTGAGGTAGTCATTGGCATCATGAAGGATAATGTGAATATGTTGGTTTATTTGGGTGGCCTGCCCTGAACCCTTGGCAGAACTGATGACTTGGGGGATAACAGTTTGTACTGCTTCAGAAAATAATTGGACTGCCTCTCACATGTCAGTGTATACTTGACAGAAGCAAACAATGTCTCAGGCTAGCTGCAAATGTTCCTTGTATTTCTTGGTGGGGTTGTTGTCTGTAAGTTGTTGCTCAATGTTGGCAATGAGGGTATTGATAGGAGAGGAAGTAGGGACAAAAGATTGAGTGGATTGGTTGGCATCTATGCTTATGCTTTGGTTTTTGTAGGTATGGTTGTGCTGCTTAAAGTCATCAATTACCCCCCCTTTTTTATAGGTTTTGCTCCAGGAGACCTTTGGAGATAATCTTGCAGTGCTGACTGAGTATTACCAAGTGCCAACTTGGCTACCCATGTGTCATGCTCACTGCTATATTTTTTTTTTATTCAACAATTTATATACTGGTGCTTGGACACAGTCTGGTGATAGCCTACAACAAGTGTATCTACTTTATGATAAGATGATGGAGGGGATCAGCTTTCCCTAGGGCTGATATGTGCTTGCCTTCCAAAGGCTACCAAGTACAGGATGGGGGCAGTGCATAAAAGCTGCCAGACTTGCTACTTCCCAGTCCAGTCCCCCCATCCACCTCCTAAGGCCTCCAGGAGCTGGCCTCTAAAAGGCTAGCAACCAGACCAATGGGTCACTTCCCAGTTAACTGCTACTAGCTAAAGCTGGCAGACACCAAGGGCGACCATGGGATAGGTGTTAATTTGCCATAAAGGACTCTGGGGCTAGGCCCCAGGTCCATAACCAGACTGGGTTTAGCAGTTATCTGATATCCAAAGGATCAGTCCTGAAGGCAAAGGCTATGGCATTCTTCTTCAGGAAATCAATCAAGTCACTGATATAGATTGGCCCCTTGATGTAGTGCTTGAAGCATTTGCAACACTGCAAGATATAATCCCATGTCTTAACAATAGCCAAGTCACAGGGACAGGAGAAATCCTCCTGAGGGAAGAGCCAGATCTTGTAAGACCTGATGGGGGCATGTCCTAGGACACATCTTGTAAAGCACGCTATGAGACCAGGTGGAGCTCCACAAAGGAGAGAGTGCCAAGCACCACCAGAGTGGTACTTGGGCTGGATTGGCCTCTTTGAGGCTGGGTCCAAGACCTTGAGAAACTGGTGGTCTTTGTATTTTGGCAACTGGAAGAGACCCCTCTAGATATCGATGCATGAATGAACAGTGCTCTTAAGCTTTTGATTCAGGGATCTAACCACCTGTGACCCAATGGCCACAGGTGTCAGAGATTTGGCATGCTCATGCACTGCCCCATAAATTTCCCAGAAGTTGTCCAAAGGAACCTTCCAGAATTGAACCTTTCTTCCAGGCTGTGACAGCTATGGGGTAAGAAGTCTAATGACAGCTAGTGCATGAACCTGCCCTGGCCTTGGAGTGGGGTTGACTATTCACTTGGCCAAAGCTAGTAAATCAGTCCAAACCAAAATGGTGTTGCCATTCCCCTCTCAACCATATCCATTTCTGGTCCATCCTGTCATCTGCCAACTAGTCCATCCATCACAAGGCTCACACTCTAGTGAAGTTGTTATGCCTTCCTAACCCCTGTCATCAACCCATCCATACTTCTCTTGGATTCATTTGCAATCACTATACTCAAAAGTGCCTATCTCTCTGGCAACAGAAGATGAACAATCCCAAGTATTATGGTCACAATTGGCTCCCCCTGCTCAACCCCGCATCACAGCCACTCCAACCCAAGTACACCAAAGGCAGTACTTGACTTAGTTTGTCTCTTAGAAAGAATACCAACCTATGTGTGTGCTTTATGTGCTGTGTTACCAATTACATACCTATTGGCATCTTTAGACAGTACTTCTTCCCTAGGTGTTACATCACTTTCTGCCCATGTGGCAAGCCACTCGAGACTTGCAACTACATACTTGATGGCTGCCCCCATTTCCACTATCCATACAGTGAATGCAATGGCTTCCACTGGGTCATCCAGTTTCTAGATAAAAACCCTGCAGCATTTTCATTTGCCATGTGTGGGCCAACTATCATCAGTACCACAATAGGCTGTGTCAAGGGACTGTTCTACCCTTCTCAGGACACCATCAATCTGTTGCAAATACCTCACCCAATCCTCAAGATTGCATGGGGCAGAATGAAACTTGATTTGGTCTATTTTATTTTTTTATTTTATTTTTTTTTATAATTGACAACTTGATTTGGTCTTTGAACCTGTCAAGCAGTTGATGGCCCAGCCTGGCTTCATCAGCATCAGGCTCAAACCACTTACTGATCTTATCAAGTTGATTGTGCAATGTGATGAGAGGACCATATGCTCACTGCTATACCCTTTCCAGTGTACAAGAAACTACATTTCTTGGCCTTTTCTATGGTATCCACAGATTTCTTCTACTTTGTATTCTTCTTCCCCATTTATTAGTTCAGGCAGTGGTAGTGGTTCAGCCTGTTGGTTTACAACCTTCAGCACCCAGTGTGGTGTTTACAATGCTTCATTGAAAACATCATAGTTAACCCATCCTTCTGGCAACTCCAGTTGGTATACTCCTATCCCCATCTTCTTGAGTATCCTGAATGGTCCATAGCATTTGTGGTCTTTTTTTTTTTTTTTATATATATATAATCAACAATTTATTATGCAGGGCCCAATTGCAGTCCACACCTGCACATAAAATCACTACATACAGGAACTAGGCTGTTACACACCAATGCAGTCATGCCTCCTGAGGGCTACCATGACCAGGAAGAATGCCAAGTTGTCATCAGCTCTTATCTACACCCCTCCTTGGTGGAACCCCTGGTCCCCACTATAAGAGCAGTGGTGTTAATTCACCATAAACTTCTGCCTTGGTGGAGGTTAACTGGACACCAAGGAGATGAGAGATAATTTACCCCTCCAAGGGGAAGGGTTGTATTTTCTGTAGTCACTACAAGTAGGGCTTCTACCAGTAGTGAACAGAAATACATGACATGAACAGGTCCCACTATAGTGGGTGGTGCTTGGGGTCACACACCCCTAGAGGAAAAACCTCCCAGAAGCATGTTAGACACCTCTCAAGAGAGAGCATGCCAGATAATGTTCACTTCCCCATAAGGGAGAGGGAGGATGCAGCAGAAGCAGCACAAATAAGGGGGATGTACAACTCCTGAGGGAGAGCTGCACCAGGACTAGTGAAAGTGTGTTGACAGTGTGCTTGACCTGCAATGCAATGGTCAACTGGGAAAAAGTAGCAGCTGTCTTAGCAGCTTACCCAGATAATAGGAGGCCAGCTGGCACTAGCTGGGCACCTAAGTCTCTAAGGCCAGTGCCCCTCAGGATAGTGATTATACAGATTGTGTTGCCATATGTCAGTGACAGTGCCAATGTGACTGTTAGTGTCCTGTCTGGGGAGAAGAGGCTGCCAAGCAAGATGCTTGTTGTCTTGAGATGGGTAGGGGCATTGAAATCCCTAGCAATACATACCCAGAGTCAGGAACCTGACTACTGGAAGTGGAAAAAAGTACAGGAGACTCTGCCTTGCTCAGCAAGGTCTTTCAGACTGGAGTAAAATTACTTTCTGAGTCAATGACTGACTCAAGGAATGTGAGGAGGTGTTTGGCCTCCAGAAATGGCAATAGAGCTTGTACTAGCTTCATTGCTGCTATAGTGAGGTGTTCTCCCATTCCTGGGAGAAAATGATGACAATTGTGGACCTGGTGAACCCAATGAGTCACCCAGTCTATAAGATTGATGACTACTATTGACTCCTCTACTGGTATATACCCAGTGGAGAGAGAAGGGGACTAAGACTGAGCTTACCACCCTGAGGTCCTAGCAATCCCAATAGGGGGGGAGTCAGGGGAGGAGAAGTAGTAGACCCTTCATCAGGTGCAATGAAGGTGTCTTCAAGTGTAAAAGCACTACGTGCAGCATTGGCCCTCAACTTGGAGTGCTGGACAATGGCCTGAAGCTGGATGCCCTCATCAAGCATCTCAGCTTGGTAGATAGCTGAGTGGTCTAAGGCCCACTTGAAAAGAGGAGGAAGGGAGGCCCCAGGGGGGTCTCCCCACTCAAGAAAGTTGTTGTCATCATCAAAGTGAAAGGAGGAGTCACTCATGTTGATGAGAGGAAGGAAAGAGAGGGAGAAGATAGTCCAGAGACATCCCCTCTTATGAAAATGTGCGTATCTTGGCAGGAACTGCTCTGATTGGTACGAAATTTTGTGGAGATCTAGGCCTAAGGGCCTAGATGGTCTGTGCAAGGTCCAGAGAAAATCGGACTGGCGGATCCCAAGCAGTGAAGAAATCAGTGCTCAGAAGAGATAAAGTGATATATCGAGAACAGCTTGAGTGGTTGGGTCGAAACTCAGCATGCACATAGCACCCCAGTGGCTGTGTCATTTCCCAGACCGGCAGCAAAAATGGCAAAAAACTCTGCCCCCCAGAAGACTGGGAAGTGGAGGGAAGGAGGAAGGAACAGCTGGGTGTCTTCTGGATAGATGTGGATGTTCTAATACCTGGAAAGACCACCGCATAAGCTCAATAAGTGCTCATTGAGAACTTGCCCAGGTCCCTAAACCATTGGCTGCCTACCTGGAGTGCCCTGTTGCACTCCTCTGGTTGAACTAAGTCTTGGGATCAAAATCCACAAGAAGGGTGAATTGCGGCTCAACGGATTGGCCGTTTGCCACGAAATTTGGTACACCTCTAGTGCCAGTGTGACGCTAGGCATGGGAAAAATCCGATGTGAATCAGACAAGATTTGAGGGAGTTACAAGGCTTGCAACTTCCTAGGGGAGAGGTATTACCAATTATTGATGGTGGTTACCAGAAAAGGAGTGATCACTAGCATTTTTTTTTTTTTTTGTTCAGCAGTTTATATACCAGTGCTCAGATGTAGTCCAGTTGTAGCTTACAACTAGTGTATCTACTTTATAGTAAGATGATGGAGGGGATCAGCTCCCTCTGGGCCAACACATGCTTGCCTCCCAAAGGCTACCAAGCACAGGATAGGGGCAGTGCTTAAGAGCTGCCAGACTTGCTACTCCCCAGTCTGGTCCCCCTGCTTGCCTCCCAAGGCCCCCAGGAGCTGACCTCTAAAAGGCTAGCAACCAGACCAATGGGTCACTTCCCAGTTAGCTGCTACTAGCAACAGCCAGCAGACACCAAGGGTGGCAGTGGGATAGGCATTACTTTGCCATAAAGGACTCTGGGGCTAGGCCCCAGGTCTATAACTGGACCGGGTTTGGCAGTTATTCAATACCTGAAGGATCAGTCCTGAAGGTGAAGGCCATAGCATTCTTCTTCAGGAAATTGACCAAGTCACCGATATACATTGGCCCCTTGATGTGGTGCTCAAAGCATTTGCAATGCTGCAAGATATGATCCTGTGTCTCAACAATAGCCAAGCCATAGGGACAGGAGAAGTCCTTCTGTGGAAAAAACTGGATCTTGTAAGACCCAATGGAGGTGTGTCCTAGGACACACCTTGTAAAGTACACCATGAGACCAGGTGGAGCTCCACGAAGAAGAGAGAGCTAAGCACCACTGGAGTGGCACTTGGGCTGGATTGGCCTCTTTGAGGCTGGATCCAGGACCTTGAGAAACTAGTGGCCCCTGTATTTTGGTGATTGGAAGAGACTTCTCCAGATGTCGATAGATGACTGAGCAGTGCTCTTGAGCTTCTGATTCAGGGATCTAACCACCTGTGACCCAATGGCCTCAGGCAGTAGAGATTTGGCATGCTCATGCACTGCCCCATGAATTTCCCAGGGGTTGCCTGAAGGGACCTCCCAGAATTGAGCCTTTCTCCTAGGCAGAGGTAATCCCAAAGCCCACCCCCCAATCTCTCCCACAAGAGCAGATCACCCCTGTCCTCATGGTAAATCATTTGCTTGCCCTAATTGCAAGGGCAAGTATATAGCTGATTCCCACAAATGTCCATTCTGGTCCCACCAGTTTGACAGTGATTGGATCAGAAAGAAATACTCTGAGGTACATGATCATATGTCTTGCTGCCTCATCCATTCTGATGCTTAGTGTCCCTTTCAGTCTCAATGAAAGTGGTGTCAGACATTTGTATATACTCTCAGAATGTTAATCATAGTTACATTTTGGTGGACACTATCCTCAAATCTAATAAAATGGATTATGACATTGTCTTTCTCCAGAAACCTCCCTGGAGATTTATTCAGAAGGCTCCCTCATCCAGTAGAAAGAAGGGAGATGACATAGTTGGTGCTCTGAAGCATTCTGATTGTACATGCTTTGTGAAGCAGACAGACCTTGAGTCCAGGCCCCAAGTTATGGCTTATGTCTATAACAGGCTCCTTAGGCTTAGACCATCACTTTGTACAGATTTGGTAGATCATAATGATATGCAGATGATCACCCTGTTCAATGGGGAGGATTACATTCATCTACTCAACATCTATTCTGATGATGAGAAAACAGCAGTCCAGGCTCTCTCCAAGATCTCTGACTTATTACCACCCATAAACTATATGGGTAGAGACTTCAATCTCTGATCAAGTATGTTGGAGGAGTCTTACTCCTATCACCACTATTGGTTGCAGACACTGCTGGATACAGCATCTGACCTTGGCTTAGATCTAGCCCACCTGCTGGATCCAAGCCCTACCAGATTTCCCTTCACAGCATCTGCTCAACCATCAGTGATCAATCTTATGTTTGTTCCAGTACAGAAGGCTCTTACAGTCTGTTATAGGATTAAGCCTTCCATTTGGGGTACATCAGACCATGCACCCCTTATCATTGCACTCCCCATTGGCAGATTGTTGCTGGGGGGAAAGCATAGGACTTTGCCTAAGAGATAAGAGGAGGAAGAAGACTTCTTCCACATGTGCTCAGAGGAAATCCCTGCCCTGAGGGCAGGAAACCTTGTAACTCTGACCAGGTTGAGGAAATGGCATCTGCTATTGCTGAGATCATTTCTAGGGCATGGGATTCCTGTGCCAAGGAGGTCAATGTAGTGTCATGCTTAAAACCCTGGTAGAATGGAATGTATCAATTAGCACTCAGTCAACATAGGGCCTTTGGGTCCCCAGAAGACTGGGCTGAATTCTGGCATACAGTCAAGGACACCAAGCAGGCATTCTTTGATGAAAAGATCATGGATATTGCTACTACAAATAAGCATCCATGAGACCTAATAGAATAGGTCAAACAGCACACAGTACTAGTGGTAGAGGCCATTACTTTTAATAGACATCCCTGCCATAATTGGAATGACCTGTGGGATGCACTATATGGGACATACAATGCAGCATTGGACTGCCAGCCTGATGTCTCTGTCTTAGATCCTCTGCTATCTCTCCCAGAGAGGGAGTGGGTCCCCTTCTCACAGGTGGAGCTGACTAAGGCCCTCTCAGCATGCTTGTCTGCCTCAGCCCCAGGGCCTGACCATCTTACATGGTCACGCCTGAAAGACATGATCATCTGCTCAAAAGGTTCAAAGACCAAATCAAGTTCCATTCTGCCCCATGCAATCTTGAGGATTGGGTGAGGTATCTGCAACAGATGGATGGCATCCTGAGAAGGGCAGAACAGTCCCCTGACACAGCCTACTGTGGCACTGATGCTAGTCAGCCCACATATGGCCATTACCAAGCAGTATTGGCTGCTTTGGTAAATCACTGTGGAAACCTAGTCCATATGACAAGGAGAGTGGTAGGCAATATCACTACCCCAGATGCAAAGCTATTTGCTATTCAGTTAGCACTTGCTTAGGCAGTAGGCTTGGCAGGTGCCAACACTATCTTGGTTTGGACTGATTCTTTGGCTTTGGCCAAGTGAATAGTCAATCCCACTCCATGGCCAGAGCAGGTTTATGCACTGGCTGTCATCAGACTTCTTACCCCATGGCTGTCACAGCCTGGGAAGAAAGTTCAATTCTGGGAGGTCCCTTCAAGCAATCCCTAGGAAGTTCATGGGGCAGCACATAAGCATGCCAGGTCTCTGCTGCCTGTGGCCATAAGGTTATAGGTGGTTAGATCCCTGAATCAGAAGCTCAAAAGCACTGTTTAGGCATGCATTGATGCCTGGAGAAGTCTCTTCTAGTCACCAAAATATAGGGGCCACTAGTTTTTCAAGGTCCTGAATCTAGCCTCAAAAGGGCCAATTCAGCTCAAGTACCACTCCAGTGGTGCTTGGCTCTCTCTTCTTCATGAAGCTCCATCTGGTCTCATGGTGTGCTTCACAAGGTGTGTCCTAGGACATGCCCCCATCAGGTCTTATAAGATCTGGTTCTTCCCTCAGAAGAATTTCTCCTGTCCTTGTGACTTGGTTATTGTCAAGACATGGGATTATATCTTGTAGTGTTGCAAGCACTTCAAGCACTATATCAAGAGGCCAATCTATATTGGTGACTTGATTGATTTCCTGAAGAAGAATGCCATAGCCTTTGCCTTCAGGACCAATCCTTCAGGTATTGGATAACTGCCAAACCCAGTCTGGTTATGGATCTGGGGCTTAGCCCCAGAGTCTTTTATGGCAAAATAACACCTATCCCACTGCTGCCCTTGGTGTCTGCCAGCTTTTGCCAGTAGCAGTTAACTGGGAAGCAACCTATTGGTCTGGTTGCTAGCCTCTCTAAGGTCAGCTTCCAGGGGCCTTAGGAGGTGGGCAGAGGGACCAGACTGGGAAGTAGCAAGTTTGGCATCTTTCACATACTGTCGCTATCCTGTACTTGGTAGTCTTTGGGAGACAAGCATACACTAGCCTAGAGGAAGCTGATCTCCTCCATCATCTTACTATAAAGTAGATACACTTGTTGTAGGCTACAACTGGACTGCATCCAAGCACTGGTATATAAATTGTTGAACAAAAAAAAAAAAACCTTTCTCCCAGGCTATGACAGCCATGAGGTAAGAAGTCTAATGATAGCCAGTGTATGAATTTGCCCTGGCCTCAGAGTGGGGTCAGCTATTTGCTTGGCTGAAGCTAGTGAATCAGTCCAAACTAAGATGGTGTTGGCATCTGCCAAGTGTACTGTCCAAGCAAGTGCTAACTGAATGGCAAATAGCTTTGCATCTGGGGTAGTGACATTACCTACCACTCTCCTTGTCATATGGACTAGGTTTCCACAGTGATTTACCAAGGCAGCCAAGACCGCTTGGTAATGGCCATGTGTGGGCTGACTAGCATCGGTGCCACAGTAGGCTGTGTCAGGGGACTGTTCTGCCCTTCTCAGGATGCCATCCATCTGTTGCAGATACCTCATCCAATCCTCAAGATTGCATGGGGCAGAATGGAACTTGATTTGGTCTTTGAACCTGTCAAGCAGATGATGGCCCAACCTGGCTTCATCAGTATCAGGCTCAAACTGCTTGCTAATCTCATCAAGTTGATCATGTGATGGAATGAGAGGACCACTTGCTTTCTCATGTTGTTTATCTGATATGAGGCAATAGATTTGGGGTGAGGTGACACCCCCATTGAATGTTCTACACCCCAACTTCCTTTTTCAGTAACTACCACTATCACTTCAGTGGCACAGTTATTCGTAGTACAAGGAATACACAAACTCATTCTAAGTCATTATGTCAAGCTCTAAGAAGTCTAGCAGTCTCTTTGGAGGTTTTAAAAAGTCTACCAACAGTGTCCAATCCAGCATCGGCTGTTGTCAAAGGTCTAGTGCCAGTCTAGTGCCCAACCCAACACTTCCTAAAGAGGCTTCTGTCCCTCCCTTTGACAACTTCAGAGGTTTGGAGGACTTTATTTGAAAGCCTCCCTCTCCTTCCCTCCTCTATTGGAGCCAAGCACTCTTATTCTACCAACCAGTCACTCTCCAATCAACTGGAGAAAAGTATGAAATTCTACAAGGAAGATGACACTGCTTCTGTATCCTCTACTGAGGAGGAAGGTGAAAAGTTACAAGATGAAGGCTCCCAAGGCCTTTCCACCCCCCAAATCACTCCATCCTTTACTTGCACCAGCTTGCAACAACATCGACCTCTTGCCAGAAGGTACACCTTCCTCACACTGGCTCACTCCTGCCTAAGAAATTGCTGCTTCTCATGGCTTTGTTCCCCCCACCCTAGGTGCTACCTGGAATGAATCCCATCCCTCAGATCCCCTTCCATCCATTCTATCTTTCACTTCTATTTCCCCTCCCACTGCACCTCAGCCTCATGTTGAAGGGCAGCCATCCCACAGAATGGATTGGTCATCTATCCGTGAAGCACTTTGCAATGGGATTGCAATGATTGACATCACCAATACTAGTGACGTCATGGGGCTCAATTGCCTCACTTCCCTACTAAGTTTCATGTTGTCCTGGTTGGGTAATTGGGCCAAATTGGATGACCTAACCAAATTTGATGGTACCTCCCATCTTATTTGTCTTCTTCAAACTATTGCTCATTCAGAGCAATTCTGCAATAAATCCATCCCATATAATGGAGGTCACCTCAAATTATACAACTTTGTTTCAATGCAATTCCTATCTTCCCACACCCTCTCCCCCACTCCCACTCCCATGTCAACTGGGTGTTGCAACACCCGCCACACTGAAAAGGCACTGACTGTGCCTCTCCTTCTTCAAAGCTTTCCCATAACTTCCCCTGACATCTCTGGAGCACCCCAGAACTCAATCTCCCAATTTGAAGAAGACACAGCATGAGCAATTGCCCTTCTGCGCCTTTCCACCCCTCTGCAAGACAAGCCTGGTAAGTTGTCTAACTCAAATAAGGATATTGACATGTCCCCTCCCCTCCCATCACAAATTCCTGCACCCAAGGCAACAACAGACACTTTAGGTGCCAGACCTCAGAATGCTTGGCAGGTTGTCAACAAATGTTGACCAGTATGCAAACTGGTAGCTGCTTCAAATCAGCACAAGCCTACCATTGCTCCATCCCATCCCTCTCCCCCTACTTCCCTCCCTCTCAAACCCCTCCCCTCCCCCTATCAATCACAAGACCCACCCCAGGTCAAACACCCCCTCCCCATCCACTCAGAGGTCCTCTTATGCTAAGGCAGCCTCTAATTCACCCCTTCAACCAGATGAACTGCTCAAATATGCAGCTTTCCAAAACCAATTCCCTCAGATGGCACCAGTAGACATTATTAACTTCCTTTGCTCTTTGGGGGATGTTAAGTCTACTCCAACTCCCTTCCCTAAACCTTCTTCCCACCCATCCTCCAAACCCAAGGCCACTCAAGGCCCATCTTGAAAGAACATAGTTGTCCCATTCAACAACTTGTTCAAACCTATCCTCCTCACTTTCCTCAATCTTGTTGTAAGAAACTACAACAACACCCTTTACTAAAAGGGCTTCAACCTCAGAGTGGAGTCAGCCAAGGCAAATGAGAAAATCCTTTGGCTCACCACTAGCCAAGTCACCACTGATGAGGAACTTCTCATCATCAAGAAAGGCATTACAGATGCAAACAGATCCAGCTTTGCCACCTATGAAATTAGGGACTCCATTGTTCCTTCTCTTCCAATGTCCAAGTCATTTGTCAAATTGGCAAACCTTCCTTACTTCCACACTGATGGCACTCCTCACACCTCTGATGACTTCAAAGAAGTTATTGAACAATCACCCTATCATGAAATGATCTAACATCTTGTGAGCAAACCACAATTCCACCAGGTCTCCCCTCACTCTGACTTAGCTATCCTCTTCTTTGATCTCTGGGACTCTCAAGTGGCCACCAGAGCAAAACTCCGCATCAATCACACCCTTCTCTTTGAAAATAGGGTCTGTACTTTCTGTGGCATGACCATGAGAACTGCCTCTCCTCTTTGCAACAGGTGTTGGAGATGAGGCCATCCAACCTACCTGTGCAAAGCTTGTAACCCAAGATGCACTATCTGCGGAGACCTGCATCACACTGACAATCACTGCTGTACTAGCTTCTGCTACTGTGGCAAAACTGGACCAAACCCCTGCCCTTCTACCCCCACCAATATCAAGGAGTGTCCTCATGTAACCTCCTTCCAATGCCTATCATGTGATTCCAAGGACCATCATGTGAACTCTGACAAATGCCTATTCTTCCATCACTGTTTTGACAAAGAATGGATCCAAAACAAGCTTCACAAATTGAAAGCAGAGAAAAAACAATGCGACTTCAACTCTGGCACTATTAATATCTAAAGGACCTCTTAAAGTGCCCTTCTTTCTCAACAACATTCCCATCCTCTTTTTCAACATCCACTGCTCCAAAGACACTTTTGAGGCATTGCTAAATGATTCTCAATTCAAAGACATTTTAATTCTTTGCATTCAAGAACCTCCAATTTATGTTATTCGCAACATCCTTTCTACTGACAACTCTGAAGGAGTTCCCTACAAAGGTACGCCTTACAACCCTGATTGGCATATCTTTATTTCAGACGGTGACTGCCCATGGATGGTTACCTTCATTCACAAATCATGTAAAGTCCTTTTACCTACTTCACATCCTGACATCATTTCTTCCCCCAATTTCCAACTCATTTCTCTTTCATTCCCAAAGAAACTATTCTTTCTCAATTGCTATTTGGACCCTTCAGATGATTCTTCACTGATATATTTAGAATCACACATCCATTCCTTCCCCAAGAACATCATCTGCACAGGAGGAGACTTCAACTTCCATTCATCTGAATGGGATCCACACATTTTCCACCACTCCACACAAGCTGACCTTCTAGTAGATATCATGAACTTGATTGGTCTTACCATATCCACTCTGGTTGAGGCTAAGTATACTCACACTCCTTTAGACAAGTCCAAACACCCATCTGTCATTGACTTAATTTTCATGACAGACAACCCGTCCCAATCAAGCCCAACTTATCATATCTGCAATGATTGGCAACTCAAATCTGACCACTGCCCTCTCCTTACCACACTCCCTACCCCTTCCCCCTTCCAACCATACATTGAGAAGCTCACTATCCTGCGTGACTCCAAAGAAGAAGCTATGTTCCTATACTCTATCACTCTCTATATTGCACCAATCCCCCCCATCTTTAACTTTAGGGAAAATGCACTATCTTATGCAAACTATATGTCTCAAATCATCTTGCACAAATGGCAGAACAATGCCAAATGTGTTTGAATCTGTGCCAAATCCAAACCCTGGTGGAACAACACATGCTTGAAAGCCCTCAAAGCCTTTCAATCTCACAAGTCCAAATCCAACTGGGCCAAATTTTGATGCACTACCTGCCATACTAAGCACAATTTCTTTGACCAAAAGATCAAAGACATTGCGGAAGAAAACTGTCAGCCCTGGGACCTCATGTCCTGGATAGGCAAACAGAACCTCCCCCCCTCTCAATCCATCATGTTCAATAGGAAGAGTTATGACAAGCTGGATGACCTCTGGCATGCTCTTGATTTTTCATACAACTCTATGTCTAATCAACAAGTAGACTTAAGTGCCATTGAGTCTTTTGACATCCACTCCAAATGCCTGTGGCTTCCCTTCTCTAGCACCAAGCTTTTTGATGCCCACAAACTGTGTGCCAACTCTTCTGCCCCTGGCTCCGATTATCTCTTGTGGGTGCACATCAAACATCTCATGTCCCACACCACCCTACGTGACAACTTCCTTCTCTTCACCTCAAAATGCATTGAATTTTCCATATGGCTGGAACACTTTAAACATTCCACCTCCATCATCATCCCTAAACCCAATAAACTGCACTACTCCACACCAAAGATGTTCCAACCTATCATCCTCCTCAACACCCTTGGCAAGTTAATTGAAAAGATGATCTCAGCTTGCATGCAGTTTGAAGCTGTTCAATATGACCTTGTTCACCCCCTCCAATTTGGAGGAATCATTCAGTGCTCTACTGAAGATGCTGGGATATATGTTACTCACCTTGTTCATACAGGTTGGAAATGCAAACTAAAAACAAGTATCATTGCCTTTGACATTGCCCAGTTCTTTCCTTCAACTAACTACTCCATACTCACTTCTACACTATGCTGACAGGGTTTCAACACTAACCTTGTCTCATTTTTCACAGACTACCTCAATAATCGCTTCACCACCTACTCCTGGAACAACAAATGTTCCCCCAAATTTCCTGTCTCTGTTGGCATTGGCCAAGGCTCTGCTCTTTCCCCCATCCTCACCACTCTCTCTCTTTCCCCATTTATGTTTAAATTTTCCAATGACCCTTGTTGTAAAATAGTTTTCTTTGTTGATGACAGTCTCATTATTGTACAATCTGATTCTTTTTTTTTTTTTTTTTTTTTTTTAAATCTGAGTTTATTGCAATAGGCTAGCTACTACAAACGGGTGCACGGTAGCAGTCCCAATACCGAAATTAGAGAGAGAGAAAGAAAAAGAAGAAAAAGAAAACAGGGGGGAAAGATGACGAGCTAAGAGCTAATGACGATATATAGGAATGAGGAAGAAAGAGATGACAGACTACCTCAAAGAAAATGTTTAAGGGGGAGGGAGCGATAGAGGTACCTATAGGGAGATAGGGGAGATAAGAAAGTGGAGCAGTCCTCAGTGAACATCTGGGACACCGTTTGCAGTAAGTTGCTCTCTCCGTGTAAGGCGGTGGGAGGCGAATTCCTCTTGAGTAATGGGTCCTTGAATCTGGTTGGCGAATGAGAAGGTGGCCGGGTTGTCTTCCAGGAACTGGATAAGCCAGTAAAAGCCATCTCGGGATCCATAAGGGTATTTAAAATGCTCGCACTGGTCGAGGATGTGGTTGCATGTTTCGAGCGGTTCTCTGCATGGGCAGGAAGTAACGTGGCACCCAGGGAAAAAGCGCTGGCGAAAGGCGCCTATGGGCGCATGGTTGGTGACGCATCAAGTGAAGCGTGCGCATAAGTTAGGGTTATGGCCAAGTGGGGATGATAACCAAGTGCCACCTTTGGTGTACTTGGGTTGGAGAGGGTTTCCGGCTCCATCGATGAGCATGAGCCATGAGTGCCCGCGGTAGGTCGGGTTGTTCATGAGATTCTGCCACTTTTCGAGGCATGACTTGGTGTGATGGTTGCGAACGAATCCGAGGGAAGTGCG
>JAEUWK010000277.1:0-11568 GCA_018524425.1 Podaxis sp. AQ795752 | reverse complement strand
TCAACATCCTAAGGTACTTGGAAAACTTGTCTGTCAGAAGGTAAGAGGATATCTGTCAAGTCCATATCAGAGTAAAGTTGTCTATTAGTAGAATTGGAGGAATGTAAGTCTAGAGATACAGTAGAATGAGAAATAGTAAATTTTCCTATAAGAGACATCAAGTCAGAAGAGTCTGACTTGTGTAAGTGGCATATGCTGCAGGTTATAGAGATGATGATGATAATATAAAAATGTTTGTAGTTATATAGGGCAGTGGATATGATGAAAAATCATTTGCAGGCTGTATTAAACTTGAATTATTGATGCTGAGGACATTGGAGTCAACTGAGTATAGTGGGAGAAGCTATATATGATGGAGAGGGATGGCTGCAGAATTATCAGAGTTGGAATCAACTTGACAGACTTCTGCTTCTCAAAAGCAGAGGCTATATGCTATCTTATACTAGGTAATATGAGAGATAACTTCTGGAGGATACATTATGTAGGGATGGAGGAATACTAGTAGTTCTCTAGCATATAGAATCATCTTCTATCTATGGGACCAGACAAAGTTGAAGCTGTTATAGATAGTTTGTGTGTATAGTCTATCAGAATCAAAGATGTGGGTAAAAGGAGCATTCTCTCAGGTGATATGTAGAATCTCAGTTATCATACAATTGGTTGACTAGATTAGATTAATTTAAGTATCCTGATAATTAGTGGCTGCTTTTTCTGGTTGTCATATTTGTCAGAAGAGTCAGTTATTGATAGGAAATCCCTTGGTATAAAAATAGAAAGTCAAGGTTTCATCAGTTTTT
This sequence comes from Podaxis sp. AQ795752, assembly GCA_018524425.1. Classification (NCBI taxonomy): domain Eukaryota; kingdom Fungi; phylum Basidiomycota; class Agaricomycetes; order Agaricales; family Agaricaceae; genus Podaxis; species Podaxis sp. AQ795752. Next base: position 10,771 of record JAEUWK010000277.1, on the reverse strand, counting down.
GAATACCCAAATATTCAAATTTTATGTGAACTAATTCAACACTGTCAGACAATAGTACTACCATCCTTTAGAAGTACTATGCAGTCATTGTGATCTAAGGTTTCAGGGAGAAATAGCTGCTTGGAGTTAGTCAGGTCTGGCTTTACTATATGACTGATCCATCTGATAGGATATGTGGAGAGGAACAAATGGTATTGAAAGTACATCTTGTTAGCTATGACTTTCATTGATTAAATGGCTAAGGGTATATTCCTCTGCCATTAAATGTGCTTTGGATCCAGACATATATATTTCATCTTTAGTTCCATATCACTCAAAAATAATAATACCATCCTCTTATCCTCCCCTTGCTTACTAACACTTCTCAATTCAAAAAACCTGACAAAGTAGATATGCCATAACCTTATTCTGCTACTTAAGATATCCTCCATACTTCCTTACAACAACCTTATACTAATATAACAATGCAGACAAATGCTTCAAATAATCTTTCAACCTCTTTATCCTATAGGCTAGCCTCTGGCCCACCTAGCTTAAGCCTCAAAGTTGTTTTTTGTTCTAAATCATCCTACCCCTCCAGGGTAATCTAAAACTTATATTTATCTATTATGCAATAATAAAATATCCAATGCAAAGTTTTTTCTATCTTGCGGCTAAGCTATCTTAACATCTCAGTAGCCTTTTTCACAACCTCCTTCATCAGTAACCATACTCTCATACTCACTAGATGTGACATACCCTGCCATATTAGAATTATTCCAAAATAGGTATAGAAGCAATGTTACATCAGATATTTGATCAAACCCAAGTAAATGATAGAATGTCTGCAAATAGCTGAGTCTAAGAAGAGGAATATGGGGATGATTTGCAAGCTTAAGAAAAGCTTGACATTTGGTTCTCATATATTAATACTGCACCTGACAGGAAAATATGATGCCTTAAGGTTTTCACATGTCTTCTACTATTTTCCCATATTATAGCCAAAAAAATCATAGAACTATTATCTATGGCATGTATACTATGTTATTTCTAGGTATTAGAATTTTGACATACTGTAAGATATATATGAGTAGCAAATATTTTGAAATAGCAACTCAAAATTAGACACATATGATGTTATGGACTTCATTTCATGTCCACTAAACTCTCACAGCCTTGGTTACAACCTGAATTCCATGGATCCTATTCAGTTTAACCTTGTCTCCATTTCTGTCAGGCAGTTCCCCTCTGGTAAGGCTGTGCTCCATTCCATTTCTTTCAAACATTCCTTCCAATCAAAATTCCTGTCTGAGTTTCATTCCTCCTTCCATTATTCATGGCTATTCCTTTTTTTTTCGTGATTATTGTTGCCTATCCAGGTCTTATCCACTCATCTGATGTTTCACCTCTGACCCTGTCCAATTGGGTGACCAGATGCCATGTGGACAGTCTTCTTATCCTCATGAATACCATTGTGGATATCAACTCACATGTCAATCTTGTTCCCCTTCAAGCAGTTAAGAATGATAGCACATAGTCATTACTCTCCAGACTTTATCCTGACTGACAGTATATAAGTGAGACTACAACTGTCTGTACTAGTCAGTCAGAATATCAACTTAGGACTCTTCTCCTTCCTTCTATCTGCCTGCTACAAGTCCACCTTTCCATCCAGACTTATCCTGTCCCTGTCTAACTTCCTGTCTGTTCATCTGTTCAAGTTTCATAGTTGGCCAAGTGAGGCCATTCATGATACCAGAGGGGTGCAACATATAAGTTGAAGCCAAGGCCTCATCTATCCTTGGTCCATGAATGTCTGACTCTGACTGCTTATGGTCTGCTCCTCTCACCAGCATCAGTCATTAACATATGACCAAGTTACAGGGAAACAAGACATAACCTGGTGACTGCTGGGTTGATCACTGATCCAGACTCTGTCAAACAGTTTTTACTGCCAATCTTCAACTGTGATGACAAACTCTTTCAGTAGGCCCTTTTGAGACTACTATCTGTACTGGTTCTACCTACATAGAAGTTTCCTGTATGGATATCCAAGCAAGGATGACCTATTTTCAAGGCTTTTGCTACTACTTGTTAATAAAGATCTACTACTTGTTGACAATTTGATGAAGGTTTTGGTACCACTTATTTACAATTTGACAGAGATTTTTCTGATGGTGATCAACAAGTGCCAGTATCTGCTTGCAAGCCCCCAACTGTACTCTTTTTCATCCATATTATAAATATGCTTGGAAAAACTTTATAATATAAGTTTGGTTCAGAGATTTTGCATGGCAGCTCTCAAGACTTGTTGTCCATTGGGCTTTGAAATCTGAGTGCTAAGCTTGGAAATTGCATGACTACATTGGCCCAATTACTGTGCTATTGATGATAGATATATACTGAACTAAGGCAGTTGGTAAGATTAGGACTTTACAAAGTGCAAGTGCTTTGACCCATTCTTTGAGAGCTTGCTCATTGGCAGGATAGAGTTTCTGCTGGTGTGTATGGGTTTCTTGTTTGCTAATGTAACTGTTATATTGAGCAGCAAGAGTTTGATGTGATAATTTATATCAGCATACTGCTTCTTGGATAGCAAGATTAGAATAATCTCAGAGATTGAGCTTTGAAGCTTGAAGGTTACCCAAGGCTACCCAAATCATTTGCTTTTTCTTAGAGGGGGATGCCAGTATAAGAGAATGGTAAATATAAAATAAAAAATGGGTCAGCTTTTTGTATTCAACCAGTTGAACTCCACACTTAATTGACTTAATAACCAATCCATTTCCCCTGGCTCATACTTTACTGCTGATTGATGTTAAAGCTACAGAATGACTTTTGAAAGAGAGTACAATGTCTGGGCAACTATATTTTGCCAGTTTCATAAAGTTAAAGTCTCATTTTCAGGAAGAAGAAGACAATTTTCAGGAAAACCTCATCTTTCATTGATGTTAAAAACTGACTCTGGACAGGGGTGGACCACAGGTGGCCAAGGGTGGACATACACAGACACGGGGTTAAGGCCTTGGCTTCAACTTATGTGTTGTGCCCCTCTGGTATCATGATGGCCTCACTTGACCAACTACAGACTCAAGTGGATGAGTGGACAGAGAACAGACAGAGACAGGACAAGCCTGGACCAAGGAGCAGACTTGTAGCAGACAAGCAGGAGAGAGAAGAAAGATCTAAGTTGATATTCTGACTGAGGACTACAAATGGTAGTGATCCTACTTATATACTAGCAGTCAGGATAAAGTCTGGAAAGTAGTAGTTAAGTGAGAAACAATAGTATTTACTCAAAGGAGAATACAGAAAACATGTAAACTGATAACTGCAGTAAAGATACCAGAATAAGGAGTCTGTCTGCAAAGTGTCTGGATGTCTGATAGGATGGGGGCAAAAGTGAAACATCAGATAATGGAAAAACCAAGATAAGTGAGAGATAATCAAGGGTAAAGGGAAAAGCCACAGATAAATGGAAAAACTTAAGATAAATGGAAAAACATAAGATAATTGGATAAGGAGATCTGATAAGGAAAACAACAGAAAGAACAAGGACAGATAAAAGTATTTGCAAGGGAAAAGGTCCGATGGAAAAGAAAGAAAGGTTAAACTGAACATGATCCATAGAATCTAGGTTATAACCAAGGCTCTGAAAGTTTAATGGGCACAAAGTGAAGTCTGTAACAGTATTCCCCCCTTAGGGCCAGGCCTCTGAGGCCCAAGTCTGGACTGGACACCTGCCCTTATCTTGCTCTGCTAAATACAAATAGGATGCCTTTGAAAAATGAACTTCATTCCTAACTCACAGAAAATGTCCTCCCAAAGCAACCAGACCCCAAATGCCAGCCTTCCCTTTGACCTAGCAATGATGGTAGCCTTCACCACCTTTTACCAACAGTGGCAAAAGGGGCAACAGCCATCCACCCCTACCAAGAGCCCCATAGCAAAGGCAGGTCCCAGCAAAAAACAAGGAAGGACAGAGGAAGCAGAGGCAGAGACATTGGTGGGAAAGACAGAAAGGAAGAAGAGAAAGATGAAAAAGGCCAAGGAGAAGCAGAGGTGACAGAAGGTGGAGGAAGCAAAGTGGCAGAGGATTGAGGAAGAGGAGAGGAAGAAGCAAGAGGAGAAAGAAAGGTAGGTGGCAGAAAAGGCTGAGGCAGAGCAGAGAGAGAGGGTGGAAGAGGAGAGGCAGCAGAGAGCACAGGAGGAGATGGAGAGGGTCAGGAGGGAGCAAGAAGAGGAGGAACAGAGGAAGGCAGAGGAAGGGAGGAAGGTGGAGGCAGAAGCAGAGGTAAAGAAGAAGGCCAAGAGGAAGGGAAAGGCTGTCTGCCTAAAATCCAATGACAAGTCAGATGTCTAGATTGTAGACTGTCTGGCTGGGACCAGGGCATGGCTTTCCTTCAAGATGGGGGGTGAAAAGTTATGCTGCTGCTGTTACCAGTTAGAGATTAAGTGTCTCCCACATAAAAGTAAGTACCAACTCTGGTTATTCCCAAGACTTACTGACCACTCCACAGAGGAATAAATTCATTCCTGTGCCATGTGTTATCAGAAGAAATCCTAGTGTGAGCTGTTTCTCATCAAGGAAGAGTTGGACCAAAACCTGCATGGGCCATAGTGTCCAATCCCACATATCCTTAACCCATTTACTTAGGCAGGCAAGGATATCTCTGAGTCCAAGGTCAGAATAATGGAGGCACTCCACAGTGTGGTAAGTGCCTATGTGGAGGATGGGGTTGGTGGTAAGCTGACCCAAGAATATGGTAGGTACTCTGTTATAGCCTATTGAGCAAGAAACAGGTTGCCTTGTTCACAAATCTAATGGAGACCCCAATAGAAGCTGTCTGTGCCCTTACTGTGGAGATCACTGCACTCCAGAGGGTACAAGAGGAGAACAACACTTTTCTGTGAAGGGTGTTTGACATCTCAGAGGAGGACATTCTGCAGGTGTAAGGAATAGCAGTAGATGAAGATGGCTTGGACAAGGCAGAGGAGAAGCAGCTAGAGGAAGTAGGAAAGGATGTCCAGGATGTGGACATGGAAGAGGAAGTGGAGATGGAGCTGGCAGAACCAGAGGAAGTGAAAGGAAAGAAAGGGGAAGAGTTGGAGGAGAACAAGAAGGAGGAGAGTGGACCAGAAGACACTGAGGAAGATGAAGAAGAAAGCAGGTCTGAGGGTGGAGACTTGGATAAGTAGTAGGTCTGATCCTCCCATAAATGTATATAAAAATTTTGGAACCTTGTAGAAATGGAAGTTTTCTTGAGTATACTGCTATCAGTGTGAAAGAACAATTAAGATCAGAAAACTAAGATCAGAAAGTCAGGAAAAAACATAAGAACAAGATAAGGGAAAGTCAAAGAGAAGACAGAGGACCAGGTGTGTCAGGATAGCTGGCATGGAAGTAAGCTACTAACTCTTGTGTGTGTTCAAGTTCCTTAGCCATCAGCCAACTAAACTCTTCATCCATACCTTCATAACTGGCACAAATGACTTTGTACAGGAGTGGACATGTCTAGTGGTACCAGTCAATCTTAGAATCCACAATCTGCTTGATCTTATATTTGGGTTTGCCATCAATAATGACCAGAGGCAGAGGTGGAGAAACATAGTTAGGGATGGTATTGGGAGTGGAAGGCTTGAGCATAGAAATATGGAAGACAGGATGAACAGCATGCATAGAGTTGGGGAGTCAGAGGGTAAAGGAATGAAAACTGGCTGAAGCAATGATCTTGTATGGACCTAAGAACTTCTCAGATAATTTCTTTGAAGGTCTAGTAGTCCAGAAGAACTGGACTTTGACAAAGACTTTATCACCAACCTTGAAGTCTGGAGCAGACAGACAACAGGCATCTGCAGACACCTAGAAATACTTCTGGGCTTGGGCAATTTCAGTCTTGAGAGCAGAATGTAAGTCATCAAGGTCAACTGCAAAGTCTTGGGCCCAGGTGGATGCAAGATTGCATTCAGGGTGGACAGAGATAGCAGGGTGATAACCCTTGTTAGTGAAGAACAGAGAGACACTGGTGGTAGCATTAGAAGCATTGTTGTAGGTGAACTTTGCAATAGAAAGTAAGTCAGTCCAATTGTCCTGTTGATAATTGCAATATACTTGGAGGTATGGTTTGAGCATCCAGTTCATCTGCTCAGTCTGTCTATCACCTTCTGGATGATATCTAGATGTAAAGTGCAACTTCATATCCAGAGCCTTGCTCAAGGACTGGAAGAAGTGCAAGATGAATTTGGAGCTGTGATCAGACATAATGTGTGAGAGGACACCATGCTTCAAAAATACATGGAGGACAAATAGGTGGGCAAGTTTGGTGGAGGTAATGGTATCATAAGTCAGAATGAAGATACTTTGCTTAGTGAGACAGTTGATGATTACAAGGATAGTGTCAAAGCCAGAGGACTTAGGAAGCTTCTCAATGAAGTCCATAAAGATGGAATGCTAAGGGCAATCTGGGATAGGAAGTTGCTTGAGGTTTCCATATGGCTGATGACACTGTGACTTGCTCTGCATGCAGGTTACACAGCTTTTGCAGAAGTCCTTGATGAAGGAGTGGACATTTAGCCAGATATAGTCATGGCAGACCAACTATAAAGTCTTGTTCTGACTAAAGTGTCCAGAAAGCATATGATCATGCTTGTACTGGAGGACTTACAAGCAGAGGTCATTAGAATTGGGGATGTAAATGCAGCTGTCAAGGCAGAGGAAACCATCTGAATCCATAGACCAGTGACTTTGGGGGTTAGAGATATGCTTAGTGGCAAGGAAATTGAACAGAAGGGCAGAAAGGATGTTAAAATGAAGCTGCTTGTAGTCAAGGACCACAGCCACTCAGAGGGAAGGGGAAAAAAGGGAGGTGGCCTGGACAGAGGCTGCAAGTTGCTCTTGAGTGAAGACAGGTCTAAAATTGTGAGGATTTACTATGGCATAGCCATTATTCCCCCCTTTAGGATAGATGTCCCATTGTCTAGTCAAAGCATCTGATTTAGTCCTGAGGCATCCAGGGCAGAAGTGGATGACAAGATTGAACTGTGACAAGTACTCTGACCAATGAGCCTGGCAACAGGTCAGAACTTTAGTAGTAGAGAAATACTCAAGGTTCTTGTGATCAGTGACCACATCAATGGGTAAGGCAGAGCCTTCAAGATAGTGTTGCCAGATACAGAAAGCCTTGAAGATGGCCAGAAGTTTCTTATCATAAGTATTATAGTTAGATTTAGATGTATTGAAAGTGTGGAAATGGAAAGCAATAGGATGAATGTCACCATCAGGAGTGATAATGGAAAGAATGGCAGCCAAGGCATAGCTAATGTATCAGTCTCAACAATAATCTGAGAGTCTGGAATCCAGTGAGTCAAGACTGGAGCCATGGTGAAAGCCTTTCTTGAGTGTCTCAAATGCTTTGCAACACTTCACCATGAAGTTCCAGAGAGCACCCTTATGGGTGAGATAGGTCAGGGAAACTACAATGTCAGAATAACCATAAATAAAATAGCAGTAGAAGTTAGCAAAACCTAGGAAGGACTGAATGTCCTTGACTTTCTTTAGCTTGGGCCAATCTTGAATAATCTTGACTTTGTCTTCAGACATCTTGAGACTGTCTGGGGACAACATGTAACCAAGATATTCAACTGCTTCCAAATGGAACTTGCACTTGTCTGCTTACATATACAAGCTGTGCTTGCAAAGCTGATGGAGGACCTCCTGGACATGTTGTTTATGTTAGGAGATGTCATCCAAGTAGATCAGTATATCATTAAGATAGATAGTGACACATACATCTAATAGATCACCAAAGATGTTGTTCATGAAGCACTAGAAAGCTGCTGGAGTGTTGGTAAGTCCAAATGGCATAACCATCCATTCAAAGGACCCATAGTGGGTCCAGAAGGCAGTTTTCCACTTGTCTTCCTTGGCTATCCAGATGAGGTGATAGGCATGACAGAGATCTATCTTGGTATAGATGTGAGCCTTGCAAGGAGAATCAAGGAGGTTGGAAATCAGGGGAAGGGGATAACAGTCTTTCTTGGTAATCTTGTTGAGTCCACAAAAGTCAATGCAAAGGTGGAGAGAGCTGTCTTTCTTGTGGATGAAAAGGACCAGAGCACTATGCAGAGAGGTTGATGGACAAATAAAGCCAATGGACAAGTGTTCATCAATAAATTCCCTTAATGCTTTTAGCTCAACCTGGGATAGAAAGTAAATGGTCCTGATAGGAGGACTAGCACCCTCTTCCAGATTGATTTTAAGGTCATATAGACAATATGAAGGCAACATATCTGCATGAACCTTGCTAAAGACATCAGCAAATTTGTGATACTCTGAGGGAACATTTGACAAATTGACAGGCTTGGAGGGCTGAGTGGACCCAGCAGAGACAGACAGATAATGGATGTTGAAGGTAAAGGAAACTGAACCAGGAAGGCAAGACACACACAGGAAGACTGCAGCACTGATCAGGCTAATATGAGGACAAAGCAGAGGTAAATCAGATAGAGTGAAGGAATCAGGTGCAGAGGACAGAGGGACCAGATCAGAAGTGGAGGAAGGCAGATCTGGATGGACCAGAAACACAAAAGAAAGTGTGGCATGGAGAATCAGGGCAGGGGGGGAAAAGACTTGTTGCTGTGGCTGGAAAGAGATACTGTTTGAGACCCAGTCAATCAACAGATTGTAGCAGGTGAGCCAGTTATGACTGAGAACCACAGAGCAAGACAAGTCCAACCAAGTGACATAGAAGTCCAAAGTCATTGATTCACCAGTAGGAAATGTAACAGGAATTTTTGCTAGTTCAGTTATATATAAGTTTGAAAAGCTATCAAAGAGTCAAAGTTTTACAGGAGCAACATGGAATGTAGGAATCAAGCAATCACAAACAAGAGAAGAATCAATGAAGCAATGTGTTAAACCACTATCCACCAAGGCAGTCACAGTACTGTCAGATAAAAGCAGATTGGAGGTGGATGAGAAAGCAAAAGATGGAGAAAAAAGGGAAACATGAAGAGCATGAGGGTTGGAAAAAGTGGATGTGTTGAGTTGGAAACTTTCTGTAGCACAGACAAGTTCAATGTGGTCCCCAGTCTATGCAGAGTCCTGAGGACCACCCTCTATTTTTTTGAACCCAACAGGAGATTTGAAGGAGAGGGGCTTTTCACCAGAACCTCAGCTTGGGCTTGAGCCTGCTGACCTTTGGCCTTCTGATTAAAGGTGGATGGACCCAGTAGAGGACTGGATCTGGACACCTTGTGTGGGCAGTTGTTTATCCAATGGTTAGCATCACTACAGAACATACAGAGGTTGTTGTCAAAGTGATGTTGGCATTCTTGAGGGGCAAGCTTGCCATTCAGGCCAAGTTTATTGCCCAGAGATGACTTTGGAGCATTCCTGGATGAGTTTGGACAGTTGCCAGACTGAGAAGAATTGGGAGGGGATTTGGCAGAGGACAAGTTAGGCTTTCGATTATTGTTGTTGTTGAATGAATTGCCAGGTTTCTTCTGATTAGGGTCATTCTTTAGGGGCTGCACAGAGTGGTCACTATGATGCTTATGCTCATGCTGCTGCTCCTAGTGATGTTGGTCAATAAGACTAGTGACCCTTTTTATTTTATCCAAGGAGTTGGGCTTACCCTCTGCCCAAGTAGCAATCAAGTCCTGAATATGATCCAGAAGACCCCTGTAATAATGATGGCAAAGGACCAAGTCCAGCCACCCAACCAAGCTAGCCAGGCAGTTGAACTTGAGATCATACTTGAGGATAGGTTGGTTACTAGCTATCCAGAGAAAGTCCAGCTTTTCAGTGGCCTCTCTGGTAGGGTCTGCAAGTCCAAAATGGGTTTCTATTTCTCTGATGAAGACTTTCTAGTTATTGAGAAGCTTGTAGTCAGACCAATCAAGATCTTTGGACCTGAGAATGGTTTGGAACCAGTTGAGAGCAGTGCTAGACAGATATGTGATAGCAAAGTGGATTTGGAAGAATCTTCTGCAAACTGATGCACATTTGAAGTGAAATAGAGGCAGCACTGGAAGACCCATTGGCAGATTTTGAGAGGGTCCAAACTGTCAAAAGTGTTGGGTTCTTGGACCTTTATGTGAGAAGGATTTGCTGGGCCAATGGAGTTGCTATGCTTCAAGGAATGGAGGGTACAGGAGAGGCAGCTGAAAGCATTGGCTAACATTTCCTGAGGGTCTTGATTTTCATTGTTATCCTCATCAGGGTCATTGCCACCACCACTACCCTTGTCTCTAGGGTTTAGAGGGCCACCAGAATTTCCTTGAGAGTACCCAGCAGAGGTTTGCATTTGGGTTCTGGACTTGGCAGTAACTGTAGAAGACATGGTGGAAAAGAATTGATATGGAGCAGGAGTTGAAGAGAATTTATGATTTGTGTGGGGGAGAACAGGTTTTGGAATGGTGATTCCTTGAGCTTGTGCAGCACTATGTGTTGTAGATGGCATAAAAATTTGGAATGATACTAGAGGTCTGAGTCAGAATATACTGTTAAAAACTGACTCTGGACAGGGGTGGACCATGGGCAGCCAAGGGAGGACATGCATGGACATGGGGTTAAGGCCTTGGCTTCAACTTATGTGTTGTACCCCTCTGATACCATGATGGCCACACTTGACCAACTATGGACTCAAGTGGACAAGTGGACAGAGAACAGGCAGAGACAGGACAAGCCTGGACCAAGGAGTGGACTTGTAGCAGACAAGCAGAAGAGAGGAGGAAGATCTAAGTTGATATTCTGACTGAGGACTACAAACAGTAGTGATCCTACTTATAT
>JAEUWK010000536.1:0-10377 GCA_018524425.1 Podaxis sp. AQ795752 | reverse complement strand
GATTATCTCCAAAGGTTTCCTGGAGCAAAACCTATAAAGAGGGGGGGTAATTGATGCCTTTAAGCAGCAAGCACCTACAAAACCCAAAGCATAAACATGGATGCCAACCAATCCACCCAACCTTTTGCCCCCACTCCTTCCCCTGCCAACTCCCTTATCGCTGATATTGACTCACTGACAACAACCCCATCAAGAAATATGAAGAGTATCCGCAGCTTGCCTGAGAAGTCATCTGCCTCCATCAAGTATATACTGACATGAGGGAGGCAACCCAGCTATTCTCAGAAGCAGTACAAACAATCATTCCCCAAGTCACCAATTGCGCCAAGGGTTCAGGGCGAGCCACACAGATGAACCAGTGCATCCACATCATCCTCCACGACACCAACAACTACCTCACCACTGACATCAATGACCGATTCACCAGCATTCTAGTCATGGTTGCTGAACAAATGACAAAGCTTAACATATCAGGTGATGAAGAAAAGGAGAACTTTATATTGCTCCTAACATCCCTCACCCAAGGACAAGACCCATTCCCCCATGAACACCCAATTCCCCAACCTACTGCTCGACACCTCTCCATGACGGATTCCAACTCAGATGACAACTCCCCCAACATCAGCGAAGAGGTGGAATACCTCATCAAGTTCCTCTCACCCAAATGTATTGGCCCCACCAGTGTAGAGAAGTGCAAACCCCCTGTTCCATTCAAGACCCTAAAGGAAGATGGAGAGAAAGATGAGGAATACTGGAAGTGGATCTTATGGGTCAGCATCAGTGACCACAGCAATATGGGTGTTACCTATTGAGGTTGAATGATACTGATGTTTGGCGGAGGACCCAACCATGCCCCATTCTTCATTGCTTGGAAGAAGGCTACCGACCAATTCTTCATTGGCCCTAACAAGAAAGACGTTGTGCAGCACATCATGCACTGACTACATAAGCCCCCAACATTTGAAGAAGCACAACATTTCCTTGCCTGTTTTACCTTCCCCATATGCAATAACTTATACAGACCCATGCAGTAGTTTCATGAGGACATGGTGCCTTGAGAGGAGGGTGATGTTACAGTTTCATCTATATGGTTTCATTTATATTTAGGAGTGCTGAGTGATCACAGTGTTTCATATGTTGTATCAGCTCCTTGATGTCTCCATTGCTACTCCCCTACTTATTGTGATGCATAGCCTTACTCATCCTTCGTTTCACCTATTATTAGTTATACCCTGCAATCATATATAAATCCTAGGTAGAGCACCTGTATTCCTTATGCTTTACCAACTAGTTTTTTCCCCTTTGCTCATCCTCAAGCCTTTGCCTTAGTTGCAACCTGAGTGCATAACAAAGGTTGTAACACTTTCCTGGTATATGTTTCAAGATGAAATCATATTCTTGCAACTTCAGGTGCCATCTCATTTGTCTAGCATGAATTCACTAGGGCAATCAGAAGTATTTGAGATTTTTGTGATTGGTCCATATTTCAAAGGGTTCCCTCACTGCCAGTAGGTACTGTCTCCATGTCTTTAGTGCCTTGATGATCACTAGAAGTTCCCTGTCATATATCTTGTAGTTTTGTGCTGCTGGGGAAAGATTTCTGGAGAGAAATGCAATGGAATGCCATTTTCTGCCTTGTTCTTGTGAGAGGACTCCTTCTATTGCATGCTTTGATGCATCAACCTCTACTTGGAATTTCCCATCATCCTGTAGAAGTGCCAGTACTGGTTCTCCCATTATCTGTTGCTTCAATTTTTCAAATGCCTTTTGTTGAGTTTCTTCCCATTCCCATGGTTGACCTTCTTTCAATTTATTCAATGGTGCTGCAACATCACTGAATCCCTGGATAAATCATTGATAGAAGTTTGCAAGTCCCAGAAAGCTCTCAACATCTTTGACTGTGGTTGGGATAGGCCAATTTCTGACCACTGCAATCTGTTCTTCTTCCATTTTAGTCTTTCCATGTCCCAAAACCATTCCTAATATTGGTATCTCAGTGGCATTGAACATGCACTTGGATCACTTGAAGTACAGCTTATGTTTGTCTGTAACCTCCAAACAATGTATTGTCTGATCCTCAAGTTCCTGCTGGGTTTGTCCTGGGATGATGAAGTTGTCCATGTAATTGAGCAATACTTCCTCTTGTAGTAGTTTTCTAAAGATGGTATTCATCATCCTTTGGAATGTGCCTGGAAAGTTGCATAGGCTGAAGAACATGACAGTGGGTTCAAATAGTCCTTCATGTATCAAAAATACTGCCTTCCATTCATCTCCTTCTTTTATGCACATATTGTTATAACCCCAAATGATATCCAGCTTGTTGAAGTACTTGGCATCTTTTAGCTTGTCAATGATTTCTCCAATTAATGGTAGTGGTGTCTTGTCCTTGACTGTAATGCTGTTAAGCCTTTGATAATCCTGTATCAGTTGCTTGGACCCATCTTTCTTGGGGATGAAGAAGCATGGTGATGCATAGAGGGATTTTGATGGTCAGATTTGTCCTGATAAGAGGTTTTCTTCACTTGATTTTGTGTCATATGCCCAGCTGGTCACAGACCAATTCCAGTGTCTCCACCCCAGTGCCAAACCTGGCCAGCACCTGCTGGACTTGTTTAGCAATCAAATCAAATTTATTCAATGCCCTGACCCTTTGAAAGATGGGGCTATGGCAATCCACATAGCCAATGCATCTTGGGCTTGGGACCTGGCCTTCTTCTTCCCTGTCTCTCTTGCTGTAGCCACTGATGGCTCCATTCCCTCCAATCCTTCCCTCTCCACCACATCTGCCCTTCATTGTCTTTAATTCCTCTGAATTAGACATTCTTTCTTCTTCTGTTCACCCTTGTGGTGAGGTTACTTTCTCTGATTCTGAGTCATATGCTCTTTATTGTGGTTTATTTTCTTCTATCTCTTTTGCCCAATCTCTCAATGCTTTATCTATAGTAGTTTTCACAGATTCAATCGCTTCCACTAAACTCCTATTCTCTTATAGGCTCCATAGCATGCATATGGATTCCATTGCAGTTGCTCCTCTCCTCTACTCCTGGCTCTCCTCTTCTCCCCTTAACCTTATTCATTTCTGGTCCATCCTGTTGTCTGCCAACTGGTCCATCCACCACAAGGTACACACCCTAGCAAAGTCACTATGCCTTCTTAACCCTTGTCATCAACCTATCTGCGCTTCTCTTGGATTTGTTTGAAATCACTATACTCAAAAGTGCCTATCCCTCTGGCAACAGAAAATGAACAATCCCAAATATTGTGGTCATAGTTGGCTCCCTCTGGTCAACCCTGCATCACAGCCCCTCCAACCCAAGTATGCCAAAGGCAGTACTTGGCTTAACTTGCTCCTTGGAAAGAACACCAACCTATCTGCATGCTTCATGTGCTGTGTTACCAATCATGCACCCATTGGTGTTTTTTGACAGTGCTTCTTCCCTGGGTGTCATCACCTCCTGCCCATGTGGTGAGCCACTTGAGACCTGTGACCACATACTTGATGACTGCCCCCATTTCCATTACCCATATGGCAAATGTAATGGTTTCTACTGGGTTATCCAGTTTCTAGACCAAAACCCTGCAGTGTTCTCATTTGCTGACCAAATCCAAGGACCCATCACTCATGAGGAGTTTGCCACCTGCTGCCTCAACAGGAGAGAGTGACTTGCAAGAAATGGAGTTCTGGATGTTCACTGAAGGCTCTCCCTCCTCCATCAATTCAATTTGTTAAGTTAGGATTACTCTCTTCTTGTCTTACCTTTCTTGTGTAGTTTATATACTCTTATACCTCCTCTGCTTCTCCTGCTCTTTCTCTTTCTTTCTTTTTCCCTTTCTGTCTCTAGTCTTGGTATTGGGACTGCTATCATGCACCCATTTGTAGTAGCTAGTCTATTGCAATAAATGTCAATTTAAAAAAAAAAAAAAAAAAAAAAAAAAGGTTTTCTTCAATAAACTTGTGGAGTTTCTCTTTCTCCTTGACTGTCATCAGATAGACCTTGGCTGGTAACTCCTATGAGCTTTCTTCTGTGAGGTTGATTTCATGGTCCCACTCTATATGTTCTGATAGCTTGTTGAAGCTTTGCTTGTTGAATAGGTGTGTGTATTTCCTGATATACTCTGGTAGGTCAGCTTCATTGGTAGTGTCAGGTATCTTGTCTTCTGATGCCTGTGTTCCATTTCTTCTTAACCTTGGTATCTCAATGTCTTCATGCTTGATTTTGCATTCCAGTGGACATCTTGTGAATTTAATCCAACTACTATCCCAGTCAACCTCAGGGTTGTGCTGTGCAAGCCAATTGCATCCTAGGAATATGTCTGCTGGACTGGTGTGAGATACAACTGCTTCTAGTCATTCCTTGTGTCTATTGATACTCATTTCCAGTTCTGTGTATTCTGTGATATTCTGCCCTTTGTTGCAAGTTCTGTCTGCATTGTATACTTTGAATGGTTTCCCTAGTTTCTTTGTTAGTATCTCTTGTTCTTCAACAGCTTTCTTTGCAATGTGAGTGTGGGTACATCCAAAGTCAATCAGGGTTAGGGGTTTCAATTGCTTGTTCCTCAGTGTTAGAACTTCTAGTCTTATAAAGAGTTTTCACACTTTACTTCTTCTTTAAGAAATTATGTATGATTGTCAAGAAGAAGCTTTAGATACATTGGCTTGACAGTTTGCACTTACTCTAAGCCTTTGGAAAAACCCTGTTTTACTGATCTGTCCTCATCTTCCTGCTTTTTGTTTCATGTCCTAATGTGTACTCTCCTAGGTGCCCTGCAATTTCTGGAGATATGCTCTTTCCATAATTGAAGCATCTCCTGCCTCCTGGCTTCTTGCAGTCTTGGACAATGTGCCCTATCATGTTACACTTGAAGCATTGGGGTAGTACTCTGCTATTGGGCATCACTTGTGTCGCAATCTCCATAGGTTGCCCTGATCCTCCATAGATGATCCCAGTTCCAGTGTGTTGAGTGCAGGGTTCTACTGCCTTGTAACCCAAGCCAATGTTGAGGATTGTATCCTTTCATTGCTTGTAGGTTGTGGGTCTGGCTTTGATTGAGAAATCCAAAATAGTTTTAACAATATCTGTACATGTATTTTTCTTGAGTAGGAAGATGGCATGGTTGTCATCTGTCTTGGACCTTGTCTTTAGTACATCAAATTCAATGAGGAAGTCCACAGTGTGCTTGTTATTCTGTTAGTATGATTCAATCCTCTATTTGGCCTCATTTTGCTATCCTTCATCTCTGAACACTGCTATTACTTCTTCTCAGAATACCTCCCACACACTATTGAATTATCACTGTTTTCCATCTGGTTGAGCTTCATGCTTGCAAATTGTCCTGCTGTCCCTCCTCTCATTTGAGAGAGTACTACTATGGCCTTTGTGTCCACTTTGCTGATCTTGTTGAACTTCAAGAAAAACAACATGGATCTCCACCAGTCATCAAACCAGCTTTTGTTTCCATTGAAAAATTCCAGGTCAGAAACCAATGATTTCCCTCCCATCTGCTGTTGTGTTTCTTTGGCCATACTGATGTTATCATTTATCTGTTCTGGGTAATCTCTGTCTTTGAGCCCTATGTTATCTTCTTTATCTGCTAGGTCTGTGGTGTCTTTTTTGTCTGCTAGTTCTACTAAGTCTTTTTCATCTGTCAGCTCTAGTTCTTCTACATCTGCAGGTTCTTCATCTGTTGGCTTTTCTTTGGTGTTGATGTGCTCACTCTTAGTGACATCTGAAAATTCTGCTGCTCATAGCTCTCTATCTGTCCTAGACTATACAGCACTGGTGTTCCTTCTCTGCTGTTCCAGAAGTTGCTCCCACTCATACACTGAGCCTCACTCTATACAGAGCCCTGATAATGTGCTTGATTGCACCTTGATATATGCTTCTAGCTGGGCCTCCCTTGTTGCAAGGTGAGTTGGTGACACTTTACTAAATATTACAACCTTTGTTATAAACTCAGGTTGCAACTTAGGCAAAGGCTTGAGAATGGCAAAGGAAAGAGAACAAGTTGGTAAAGCATAAGGACTACAGGTGCTCTATCTTGGATTTATATACTATTGAAGAGGCTAGCTATTAATAAGTGAAATAGGAGATGAGTAATGATATAAGTTGTGATAAGTAATCAGGTAAGCCATAGTAAAGTCATTCAGGGACTGAAACAACATATGAAATGCTATGCTGAGTCAGTATATCTAAATATAGATGAAACCATCAAGACCATATCACATATATCTCTACCAGTTGTCAAACTGGCTTCTGTTTCTGTTAAAAAATCCTAGGTCCGAAACCAATGATTTCTCTCCTGCCTGGTAGTGTGTTTCTTCAGCTGAAGAGGTGAGTTCTTGGTTGTAAGTGATGGGTGCCAGCAATATGTCTGCCCAGGTAGTCAATGAGAGAGCTGAGGGCGATGAGAGAGCAAAGTAGGGGCATAAAACGTGTCTTTTTCTATACCTATGACAAGAGTTTTTATACTACTGATTTGATTTTGCTAACAAAATGCAGGAGAAATTGCCAGAATATGAGGAGATCAACTAGGAATAAAGATTTGAATGGAAATTTACTGGACTATGGAAAATTTGACTACCTATTCATCTAATAAAGGCCATGAATAAAATAAGGGAAATGTTGGATGCTCAAATTAGGAAAAGTGTCACGATCCTCATGTTGTTGCAGTCAGGGACTGAGGAGCCACCTTCTATGGATGGAAGGGAGTGGTCAGCGGAGCATTGTCATTGTTGTGATCATATTCTTTTGTCAACTGCATATGGGAGGAGGTGAAAGGGTAGCGCTCTGATGCTAGCTGGTCACTGATCCCCATACCTCCCAGGTACTTTTGCTACTGACTTCCTAGTCAGTCCGAATGTAACTCCTAAGTGCATTTTTGAGGTTCTTGGCATCGTTATAGATGGTGGGCATTGTGTCTGGTTCATGAGTGATGTTCTCAAGCTGTTCTGGTGACAAGTCTGTGATTTTCATGACAGGGACTGATCGCAGGTTATGGGGATGGTAGGGAATGAGCCAGAATGCTGTGAAATGTAGCTTCAAAATTGAACTGTCCAATTCTGCCAGCACATAGAGTCCTCCCTATGTGCATCAGAGCACAACAATGGGACCAAAGTAACACTTTGTTTTGCTGCCAAGGTTGCCATTTATGTGTGAATTTCAAACAAGCACAAGTGCACCAGGGTCAAAGTTGTACTCTTTTATGGTATGTTTGTGTTGTTTGATAAAGTGCTTGACTGACTTGTGCCTTGCTTTCAGGATGCATTCTTTGATTTTCATGAGGTTGGCTGGCCTCTTCTGCAACTGTTTTGCACGATAGGCAATGAGGTCAGCTGTAGGAATAGGTTTGGTGAGGGAAGGGGCCAAATATGTGGCTTTGACAATGTCAAATGGTAGTAGCAGCTTGAGACCATGCACGATGAAGTATGGAGAGTACCCTGTTGACTTCTGAATAGATATTCATTCCGCCCAGAAAACTGAGGGTGCCACTGATGTCCACCAATGCTCTACCCCATCTGCTGCCTTAACCAGAGCCTCCCTAACATTGAAATGATGATGCTCAATTGGACCATTCACTTGCAAATTGTAGGGCGATATTCAGATATGGTTGATCTTGTACTTTTGTGACAGGTACTTGATGGCTTGCACAAATGCTGGCCCATTATCAGTGATGATCTCCTCGATCGCACCCCATTGACATAAGATATCCTCAAAGATAAATGACCTGATCGTTTGCATGTTTTCATGTCGAAGCATCCTCCACTCTGGGTATGAAGAGAAAGAACAATGAGCATGAACAATATAATGAAAACCATTTGACTTTGGCATGAACATAGTATCAATATGAACTCTTCAAAAAAGAGATAAAGGAATAGGAATGGTGGGAGGAATAAAAATGTGTTGAACTGTCCTAATCTGACACTCATGGCAGGTCTTGATGAACCATCAAATGTTGTCATCAAGATATGGCCACCAAAATTATTCAAGGATGCATACTTGTGTCATAAAAATGCCCTTGTGGCTGAGATTGTCATGTGTGCTCTTCAGTAGGTGATACCGCTTTTCTTCATCCACCACCACTAACTTATGTTTCCCTTTAACATCCTTCTTCCACAGCCTTCCACCTTTGACAAAGAATCCTCCTACATTTCATATGAAATGTCTAAAGGCATCCTTGGACATTTCTTCAAGCCTCTTGGGGTCCTCCAGGAAGTTTTTGATCGCGACTAGCTTGCAAACACAATTTTGAGCTTTGCTGGATCTTGGAATGCTTGGGTGATCTGTGCTGCTACTTGAGCTAGGAGTTATGACTGTATTTGCAATGACGATGGTAACTGATGACTGGAGGGATGGCCAATGACTCTGGTCTTGTCCCCATAAGTTATGCCTGTTGTGTCCAATAATATTGGATGTAGCTGGTGCTGTTTGGGGAAGACAGTTATCTCTCAAGGGAACTGAGATAAGTGATGGCTGGTAGAAGAATGCATTTGCATTGTCGATCCATTCTTCATAGTTGTCTTTGGTGATAGAGTCCTCTGGTGCTTGTGGTCGACGCAAGAGACCATCGGGACCATGTAGACATCCTGGAACATGTCGTAGATGAAAGTCAAAGAGTAGAATAGCTGCGATCCATTGATTTACAGCTGCATTCAGCTGTATGTTGGGATTATTGATCATGCCTCATATATACTTTGTGTCAACTTCCACCACTAAATTCTTCACTCCCACTATCCAGATCCTACAATCCTTCAATGCCTGAAACAACCCAAATAACTCCAACTTTGCCTGCAAATACCGAGCCTTCCTCTTGTTCAACAATAATGACCCAAAATGTGATGGGTACCTCTTCCCATCATCTCTGATCTGTGACAAAATGTACCCAACTGTGATTATGGATGTGTCAACTCTGAGAATGACTTCCTGATCACTTGCATAGTCAATGGCACAAATAGCAGGTGAGGTTTTGACCAATTCCTTCAACTTCTCCATAGCTAACCTCTGCTCTTCTCTGAAAACGAACTCCTCTTTCCTCCATAGAAGCTTCAAAAGGGGGTGTGCAATGATAGCATAATCCCTGATGAAAATCCGAATGGTACCACATGTACCGAGAAACCCTCATATGTCACTGATACTTCTACACTCTGGCCAGTTAATAATTTTCTGCACTCAAGACTCATCTGGTAGTTGCCCTTCATATGTGCAACAATGACTGACAATGACCACTGTTGGAACACAGATATGGGATTTTGCTGCAGAGAAGGTTCCTCCTGCATGCTTGATACATTGGATGATGTGGTTTATGTTCTGGAGATGTTCCCAGATGAAATGGCAAATACCAGGGTTTTTGGGGATCATCTCGAAACCTCCATCCTTCATTTCATAGTGAGATGGTGGACCTTTAACTGGTACATCATCGATGAAGGGGACTGCGACATGTGGAATTTTGTCTTGTAAGAGAAATGTGAGATCTCCATGCTGGATTTGCATGGAGTTGGTGTAGCCCATGGGTATCAATGTGAGATGAAATGTTCCGAGAGGGGTCTGGAAGGTAATGAGATCATGAGACTTGGGTGTGAGGGCTCTCTGGTCATATCCAACATAGAGGTTGAAAACTCCATAACAACCATGTCCTCCGAATGACTCTGCATACTGCTTGGCCATTGGTGGAAGACTGGAGTCCTTGATTGTGACAGTGTTAAGTGGTTGAAGATCATGAACAAGGCGGAGGGACTTTCCATCTTTCTTGAGGATGCAAAACCACCAAGAACAATATGATGAGCTTGAAGGTTTGTAAACACCTGCTGCAATCTTGTCTTTTATGACTTGAATAATGTGATTATAGATGCCTGGTGGGATTGGGATGTTCCTTAGACTCCATGGGACATGCTCGATTGTTGGAATGACCACCAGATCAAAATACTCCTCTGAAAACTTTCCTTTCTCCTCCTCACACCATGCAAACCCTAACTCCTGCAACCAAATAAGGTGATGTACCAACTTTTCTTCTTCCAACCATAAGAATCCATCTTTATTAACATTCATAGCCAGTTTATGTTTGAGGGTGTAGCAAGTACCAGGTGAGAATTCAGGGGGATGAGTAGGAAGACTGAGGAGAGACTTGAGGGGATCTGAGGGGATACGACAAACAATACAAAACTTTTCTGGCAATGTAGTAGCAACAGGCTTGACTTGATTAGTGACTTCCTTGTAGGCGAACATTTCGGTGACTTGATTTTCGACTTTGAAAGCTGATAATGAAATTTCATAGATCTCTTGGGGTTTCGAAATAGGTGCGAATGGTGATGTCATGAAGGCAATGGGTGATATCATACAGCATGAGAGAGGGATTATTGAAGGGGTAAGGGACTTGGGTAAT
>JAEUWK010000360.1:0-34758 GCA_018524425.1 Podaxis sp. AQ795752 | reverse complement strand
AGTATAAGAGTCTCAATTCATTCAACATTGATCAGTATACACTGGTATTGTCTGAATATTGAGTTCTAACACCTTGTTCCTTGCTTGTCAATCCAGGCACTGTGTACGTCAAGTAACAAACCACACGACCTCCTCCAATACTTCCTCAGCCCTTCTTTCATCGAAATGTCCGGAGACCAGGCCTCAACATGCTTCAACAACTTTTCGCCAAACCGGCGAAGGGAAGCCTCACACATCGGGTACTGATCTGTAGGCTCCAAGCCAGGGGGATGTCATGATCAGCGAGAGGACGAGCGAGCACGTTGAGCATGCTCGGAGTAGAGCTGGGCTTTGGCCCTTGAGCATCTTTGAACCAAGACACTGGGAGGACTACACTTGAGCCTGCTCCATGGACAGCACATTGCACGAGACCTACAAGCGTGAGGTGTCAGCCTCCACTCAAGGAGAATACCAAGAACTAAGTCACCTTCAGTGATCGTATCGGGCAGTTGAACCCAAACCCACATCCAATGTGAATCAATGGGTGAATGGGGCCTTCATTGAACCTGTTCAACATTTCCACTTGATTGCTATGGCCCTTCGGGAAATTGGCGGCAGTGGAGAAGACGTATTCCTCAATGGCTCAGACAGGCCCAAGGACCGCCAGTTCACCGGTGAAAAAGGCGAGGTAGGTGTCATAGTAACTGCATGGATATCTCAGGGACAATGACTGCGATATCACCAAACCAAGGTCGCCTCTGTCTTAGCCCATACCTGTCATAACCCATACTCTGTAATAACCCATATGATTTCCATTTGATGAAGTTCGTTCAACTAGGGCATTCGGAAATACTTGGCTTCAATGTTGTAGGTGGCGATTATAAATAAATTTAATTAGAATTTTAATCGATTTTCTAATCCCATTCTTTTCGCATCTCTCTCGTAACCCATACTCTGTCATAACCCATAGTTCGGACCTTCCACCTACTACTATGGGTTAAGACAGAGGCGACTGTATACTGGTTGCTTTCCGGCCCCAAAAACCGACAGTACCCATTGATACCCCTGCCAAGACACTGGGTATTGGTCTGCTGAGTGACGGAGTTCCGCATTCAGTGTCGAGTTGACATGACAGCAAGTACCTTCGGTGGAAAAACCGTTGATCCAGATGGCGATCCTCTCTTATGTCTCCTCTTTATAAGGGTTTGGAGGCACCTCAATAGAGCACTCTTGTACACATTGAATAAGTCCTGCTACAAACCCGTCAAGGAACCCAAACAGGCTCTGTGAAAGACCACACCCCAGGGTGATAGGGAATGTGAATACTAAGATCGAATCGAAGTTCCAGATTGGTTGAAAAGAATGGAAGGAATCAGACAAGAAACGGTGAAACATTTCTCAATTTATCCAAACACGAGGATCAGCTAGGCAGACTGTTTTGTACATCCAACAGGAGTAATCAACAAAGTAGACGTATATGTGACATATTCTGGGCTCGAATCCAACATAAGGAAGCAACACTCATTCACCAGCTCTTCAAGACTTCGAGCACGCAATATCGCTTAATCACTCCTGCGTCCCCTTCCCCGCCTCCTCAGCCACCTTCGGATCTTCATAAAACCCGCCCCGATTCCAAAATTCAGCTGGTGCCTTCCCCTGTTCACTCCTTCTCATCCTCGCAACCAAGCGCCCAGCCCTAGATCCATATCTCGTTCGGATGGATGCGGCGTGCACGTCCCAAGTTACACACCATTAACTCGACTCCATGAATTCTAGCATCTCATGTCAAGACTCCAGGATATCCATAACTCAAGTTTGATGAATGTGAAGTCAGTAGTATCAGCCCCTTGGCAGTGGGGAACTCAAGTAGCTGTCGGAGCTTTCCTGCGCTGAGAAGCGATACCAAATTAAGCACTTTCCATAAGCGCTGAGGCATGTGCAAACGAGGTGCACTCGTTGCAACAGAGTATGTCGGGTACATACACAACAATCTGATTCAAGATCCTACTCCTGGTAAAATCCACGCCTATCCCAATTGGAAGCCGCCCCATTGATCTTGCTATTCAGCCTAAACGCCGTAAGATTGGCCGTTCGCACAAAGAGTGTCCCATCAATCTTTTCCGCACCCTTCAACCCACAGTCCTTGAAATATCCCGCCTCCCGGTCCCCATAAGTCTGCGCATAATGCGACAAAGTGCGCTGAAGCTTCGATAGATGGTCATCTGGGGAAACTATGGCCTCTTGGATAATTTGCGCCCATGGATTCGGGGACTTTGCGCTAGCGGCAGGAATATCGAGCATGGGCCCCGTGAGAGGAGTGGAGGTTGTGGTAGTGAGTGATTTGAGTGTGGTAGTTTCTTGGAAGAAAGCTTCAATGTCGAGCTGAGGCTTCCCACGCCCGACGAACCAGACGAGACAGACAGCGACATAGCTGCGGAGAAGCAGCTCTTGGGACTTGGGTTTCAGGTGGAGAAGAAGGCTGGAGAGGAACATGGAAGACGTGACGAAATGCATGCTGTGAACAGGCAGTCAAACTCATAACCTTATTAAAGACGTCGTTTAACCGCTCACTGGAAAAAATCAGCATTGAATAGCCCTTGTTCCTTGCTCGTCAATCCAGGCACCGCGTACATCAGTGTGACGAACCACACGACCTCCTCCAATGCCTTCCTCAAACCTTCTTTCGTCGAAAGGTCCGGAGACCAGGCCTCAACATGCTTCAACAACTTTTCGCCAAACTGGCGAAGAGAGTCACTATACACCAGGAATTGATCCGTAGTCTTCAAGCCAGGGATCTCAGGATCAGCGAGGACGCGCGCGAGGAGACTGAGCACGCTAGGGGTAGAGTTGGGCCTTGGCTCTTGAGCACCTGTGAACCAGGACGCTGGGATGACTGCGCTTGAGGTTGCTGGATGGGCAGCACATTGCGCGAGACCTGCAAGCATGATGTGTCAGCCTTCATTCAGCGAGAATACCGAGAACTAAACTCACCTTGGGTGATCATACCGGGCAGGTTGAACTCAAACCCATATCCAATGTGAATCAATGGGTGAATGAGGCCATCATTGAACCTGTTCAACATCTCTACTTGCTTGGTATTACCCTCTGGGAAATTGGCGACAGTGGAGAAGACGTATTCCTCAACGACGCCAACAGGACCAAGGGCTGCCAGTTCACCAGTGAAGAAGGCGAGGTAGGCGTCATAGTAACTGAATGGATATCTCAGGGACAACAACTGCGATATCGCTAAGCTATACACACTTCGGATCGCCAAGATGTTGAGTCCAGTTATCTTTGTTGACGGGACCAGGAGAAGCATATGCGGGTCGTTGATAGACACACTCTTGCGCATACGCTGCCTTTATGACATCGGAGTCCGCACCAAGATACCATAAGGCAAGAGTCGTATGAGCCACATGACTGGGCAACAAACAAAGAATTAAGACCAAGAGTAATATGAATTGTATAACGTGGAGGCGTACTTGTGGAATCCACGGTCATTGAAGAAACAATGCCAGCGTTTATGATTGTCCTGCAAGACCTCTCGCAGGGTCGCAGTGCTGGCGGGCGTAGCTCCAGGCAAAGGTTTCGGGGTGGGAAGCTCTAGCGATCGAAGAGGCTTCGGAGCAGGGAACAAGTTAGCAGCCTCATTCTGATTGCATTGAGACGCCATTGCGCGGGGACGAAAGTTCAAGAAGACTTTGACTACGTAGTTGGGTTGGTGTTGTCGAAAGTGGGTCGTTTTCTTGTGGCATTCCATCCTCTGCAACGGAGGGACCTATATATATATATGCATGAGGGCTTCGCGTCCAATGACGACCCCTTCCTGGTGGCATTACGATAGATATCAGTGGTTCATGGAGGACAGTCCGCTGATCACTCACGCACTCCAAGCTCTCGTGACTAAATGGGGATAGACATGAAGGAGACGACATGTGTGAGTCACCGTGACTCGCATTACCCAGAATCGAAAGGGTGATATTTACTTTGGATACGTCTTGGCGCTGATTTCGGGACGAAAGTAGCGCAAGATGCTTATACAAGGCTTTCACAGCCTTGAGGATACGTCATGGCTTCGGCGCAGTGTTCGCAGGATCAAATCAGCAGTTTATGAAAGGAGATTCTTCGTGCTGCCTACGTCTCCAAGGTAGTCAAACCAATTGTTGAGTGTGCTAGTAGAGCCAGACCAGAAAGCGGAACGCGACACCAACTGCAGTATTTGGCCACTGGTAGTCGAAAATGGTGGTCAATATTTAGACATCAAGCCTCAGTCTTGCACCGGATCAGACCAAGGATCAATCAGCGAGAGCCACGGAGTGGTTCACTTTGAGGGATTCGCGTCTCCGCAGCAGCCCAGCCCAAATGATCACTGTCCAAAAATATTCTCATGACAGCAAATACTTATGATTTCGGATGTTTGGATGCTGCTGCCCAGCGTCGACCCCAGTCGAGTCGCTCCTACTCGATAGTTGCCATATCTGATGTTTTGGTTCTGACAAGTTAGGTAGCAGGAAAATAACACAAAAATGATACATCTGCCTCCAGTAATACTGATAGCTCCCGGACCTGAGAAACTGATAACACCCTTTTGTACTCGTACCAAGGCACTGGGTACTGAGTTTGCTGAGTGACGGAGTTTCCGCACTTGGTTCGGTTGACAGTGTCTAGTTAGCATGACTATGTTCACACCTTTGGGCGGAAAAACGTCGATCCAGGTGACTAGTCTTTCCGACGTCTGCTGAGTCAATCTGGTGACCCATTCTTTATGGGTTTAGAAGCACCTCAATGGAGCATTCCCATCCTCACTGTCTCTGATGCAGAAATGAACCCATTACGGAGCACAGCCCGACAATGAAACTGATCTCATTCTTGAGGGTCAAGTTATGCGTTGAACAAGACTCTGCTACAAACTCATTAGAGAACTCAAATCAGGCTCTGAAAGACCGTGCCTCAGAGTGATGGGGGAATGTGAGTTCTAAGATCGGATTCAAGATTCCGAATGGGCAGAAGAGGATGGAAAGAACCAGACAAAAAATAATGAAACAACTTTCAACTCTTTGTCTAAGCACGAGGATCAGCTGGGCGACTGTTTTTGTATACCCGACAGCAGTAATCAGCAAAGCAAACGTACATGGTTATACATTCCTAGGCCCGAATCCAACGTAAGGAAACAACACTTCTTCACTAGCTCTTCACTAGCTCTTCAGTGGTTCGAGCGCGGCGGCCTCCAGGCTCCTCAGCCACCCTTGGATCTTCATAAAACCAATCCTGATTGCAAAACTCAGCCAGCGCCTCCCCCTGTCCAACCCCATTCTCAACTCAGTTTTGACCGCCCCGTTTAGAGGGACGGGTTTTTGACGGGTCGCTTTGAGTAGCGTCGGCCGCACCGGTGCCCTAGGGCCGCTAAAACTAGCAGGAGTAGTACCGAACTTGCTGGCCCATGTGGCCAACGCTTGGACTGCTTTGGAGAGGCGTTGGTTTGGATGTACGACCGTAGTTTGGACTATGGAGAACCATGGTCTGGGACTCGGGTTTGCAGTTTCTCTTGGCCTAGGAGTGCATCCTTGTGGGTCATCGGTAGAGCATTGATCAGGAAGGGGTAGGCAGTTGTGGTAGACGAGGTAATTCAAGTGGGATGAATCTGAAGTCAGTAGTATCAACCCCTTGTCGGCGAGTTACCCGAGTAGCTGTCGTGAGCTTTCCTGGCTCCAGGAAACTTGAACTAGATATTATTTGTCAATGCACAGTCTTCGACAAGCTTCAAACACTTTTGCCAGCCCCTCTCTGGTGCGAGAAAGTCTTGGGTATGTGGGATTTTCAGGCTGAATGTGTGGGTAGTTGTGGGAAGAGATAGAAATCAGGTCGTCCTCTCGCTCTTTTTAGACACTATACCAAATTAAGCATTTCCCATCGCTGGAATATGTTCCAAGAAACTCCTCGTTACAACAGAACGTATCGAGTACATACACAACAATCTGATTTGGAGTCTTAGTCCTGGTAAAATCCACGCCTATCCCAAGAAGCAGCAACCCCATCAACTTTCCTATTCAGCCTATACGCCGTAAGATTGGCCGCTCGCACAAAAACCGTCCCATCAATCTTTTCCGCACCCTTCAGCCCACAGTCCTTGAAATATCCCGCCTCTCGGTCCCCATAAGTCTGCGCATAATGCGACAAAGTGCGCTGGAGCTTAGATAGATGGTCATCTGGGGAAACTATGGCCTCTTGGATAATTTGTGCCCATGGATTTGGGGAGCTTGCGCTAGCGGCAGGAATATCGAGCATGGGCCCCGTGAGAGGAGTGGAGGTTGTGGTAGTGAGTGATTTGAGTGTGGTAGTTTCTCGGAAGAAGGCTTCAATGTCGAGCTGAGGCTTCCCGCGCCCAACGAACCAGACGAGACAGACAGCGATATAGCTGCGGAGAAGCAGCTCTTGGGACTTGGGTTTCAGGTTGAGAAGAAGGCTGGAGAGGAACATAGAAGACGTGACGAAATGCAGGCTATGAAAGGATGATCAAATCCATAACTTTATCAAAGACATTGCTTAATCACTCACTAGAAAAAGTCAGCATTGAATAGCCCTTGTTCCTTGCTCGTCAATCCAGGCACCGCATACATCAGTGTAACGAACCACACGACCTCCTCCAATGCCTTCCTCAAACCTTCTTTTGTCGAAAGGTCCGGAGACCAGGCCTCAACATACTTCAACAACTTTTCACCAAACTGGCGAAGAGAGTCACTATACACCAGGAATTGATCCGTAGTCTTCAAGCCAGGGATCTCAGGATCAGCGAGGACGCGCGCGAGGAGATTGAGCACGCTAGGGGTAGAGTTGGGCCTTGTCTCTTGAGTACCTTTGAACCAAGACTCTGGGATGACTGTGCTCGAGCTTGCTCCATGGACAGCGCATTGAGCGAGACCTGCAGGTATGAGGTGTCAGCCTCCATTCAACGAGGATATCGAGAATTAAGTCACCTTCGGTGATCATTCCGGGGAGGTTGAACTCGAACCCATATCCAGTGTGTATCAATGGGTGAACGAGGGCTTCATTGAACCTGTTCAACATCTCCACTTTTTTATTATGACCCTCTGGGAAATTGGCTGTGGTGGAGAGGACGTATTCCTCAACGACGCCGACAGGTCCAAGTGCCGCTAATTCGCCGGTGAAGAAGGCGAGGTAGGCGTCATAGTAACTGTGTGAACACCTCAATAACAACAACTAGAATATCACTGAAACTATACATACTTCCGGTCGCCAAGGTGTTGGGTCCAGTTATCTTTGTTGATAGGACCAGGAGAAGCGAATGTCGGCCGTTGATAAGTGCATTGTTGGGCATACGCAGCCTTTATGACATCGGAGTCCGCCCCGAGATACCATAAGGCAAGGACTGCATGAGCCGCATGGCTGAGCAATAAATGAAGAATTAGGCCCAAGTGTAACATGGGTTGTATAGCATGGAGAAGTACTTGTGACGTCCAACGTCGTCGAAGAAACAATGCCAGCGTTTATGATTGTCCTGCAAGACCTCTCGAAGGGTCGCAGTACTGGCGGGCGTAGCCCCAGGAAAAGGTTTCGGGGTCGGAAGTTCCAACGATTGAAGAGGCTTTGGAGCAGGGAACAAATTAATAGCCTCATTCTGATTGAATTGAGACGCCATTTCGCGAGGATGAAGGCTCGATAGAAGTAGTTGGGTTGGTGTTGTCGAAAGTAGGCCTGCTTTCTTATGGAATCCGATCCCGCGCAAGGGAGGGATCTATATATGTGCATGAGGGCTTCGCGTCTGATGACGAGACCTGCTAGAAGACATTACGATGGGAATCAGTGGTTCATAAAAGACATTCATCTGATTACCAATGCACTCCAAGCACTCGTCAACGAAATTGCGAAGTTCTTTCTGATTTGGGACCTATCCCGCGACGAAGACGAAATGTGTGAATCACGGGCTCACAAGAGTATCTGACTCATGAGTTGCCCAGACTCGAAAGGGTATTACTTACTTTAGACGCTGAGTATGGAGTGAAAGCAGGATAAGGTGCATCTACACGGCTTTCACAGGCTTGAGCACATGCCATGCGTTTGGCGCAAGTGTTGGCAAGCTCGAATCGGCGGTTTATGAAGGGAGATTCTTCGTGCTACATACGTCTCCCAAGTGGTTAAACCAGTTGTTGAGTGTGTCGAGCCAGGCCAGAAAGCGGGATACGACACTAAACGTGGGTATTTTGCCACTCGCAGTCGAAAACGGCGGTCAACATTTGGAGACAAATCATCGAGACAAAATCGGAGTGGTCGGATCTTCAGTAGCCCAGCAAATATCTTCATGATAATAAATGATTACCATTTCGGATATTTGGATGCAGCGGCAAACTATGACATGACAGGTAGTGTAGCTTTGGCTGCGCCAAGTCACTAATTCTCTGCCGATGTTTGCTGAGTCAACTCAGTTATTCGTTCTTTATGAAGGTTTGGAAGCACTTCAGTAGAGCATTGCTGTTTGTAAAAACCTACCTCACCATGTACCGTACAGAAATGAACATACTTCGAAGGAGGATGGAACGCAGCCCGACAATGAAGCCAACCTCGTCCTTGAGAGGCAAGTCATACACTGAAAAATCCTGCTGCAAACTTGTCAAAGAACTCAAATCAGGCTCTGTGAAAGACCATGCCTCAGGGTGATGGGAGAATGTGAGTACTAAGTTCGAAATCAAGGTTCCGGATTGGTTGGAAAGAGTGGAAAGAATCAGACAAAAAAGTGAAACATTTTTCAACCTTTTACCCATACACGAGGATCAGCTAGACAGCTGTTTTGTACATCCAACAGAAGTAATCAACAAAGCAAACGTACATGCTACATATTTCTGGATTCGGATCCGACACAAGGAAGCAACACTTCTTCACTAGCTCTTCAGAACTTCGAGCGCTCAATCTCGCTTAACAACTCCTGCATCTTCTTCCTCGCCTCCTCAGCCACCTTTGGGTCTTCATAAAACCCATCCCGATCCCAAAACTCAGCTGGTGCCTCCCCCTGTCCAACCCTTCCCATTCTCGCAACCGTCAACCCAACAACTCTGACAAACAACGTCCCATCCAGGTACTCCGCACCAGGCAACTCAGTTTTGATCGCCCCCTTGAGAGGGACAGGTTTCCTGACGTGATCGCTTTGGACAGCGTCCGCTGCACCGGTGTCCTGGGGGCCACTAAATGTGCCAGCGGGAGTAGTACCGAACTTACTTGCCCATGTAGCCAATGCTCGGACGGCTTTAGGGAGGTGTTGGTCTGGATGGACGATGGTAGTTTGGACTATAGGGAGCCATGGGTCTGGGACTCGGGTTTGCGGTTTGTCTTGTCCTGGGAGTGCATCTTTGTGGGGTGTAGGTAGGGCATTGATCGGGAGGGGGTAGGCAGTTGCGGTAGACGAGGTGAAAAATCCACGAATGTCCAACTTGGGTCGTGCACGAGCGACATACCATGAAAGGCAAACGGCGAGGTAGGAGCGCAAGAGGAGAACTTGGGACTGAGGAGAGTGGCGAATAAGGGTCATGAGGGAAGGAAGGAATGCAACCGAGGTGACGAGATGGACACTACCGCACGGTAAGTATAAGGTCGAGGACGTTTTTAAGTAGACTCACAGGAAGAAATCGGCATTGAAGTCGCCCTCCTTTCCTTGCTTCGCTTTTTGAGCCCAAGTCCACCCAGCAATGCCATACATGACAACATTCATCCAAGTGATCTCTTCGACCTTCCTATCAATTTCGCCCGGTTTCTGGATATTTATCGTCCACTGCGAGGCATAGTCACGGAGGAGATCAGCGTTTTTCGCGATCGTGTTCTGGACTATATTGAGCTCATGCAAATCGTCCGGAAGAGACAGTCTGGAATCAGTCAGAACACGTGCGAGGATCGTGAGGGCATGAACGTTATCGTCGCCCGAAGGGACCGAAGTAATGGATTTGCCAAAAGACGTGTTGGATTCAAGGTGGCCCGCTACTTGCTCAATCTTGCGCGTGGCGTTCGTGACAAATTTGGGTGTGTTGATGAAGATTGTGTCAGTAATGGCAGATACAGAGTCAAAGAAAGATTTTGGAAGAAGCTCGGACACGTCTGGTGGGTGAACACAAGTCTGCACCAGACCTGAGAGCCTAGCATTCAGTGAACACATGTATTATAATGTACAGCACCACATACCTTCAATGAACATGCCCGGAAGGTCGAACTCAGCACCATAACCGGTATGAATTAGAGGATGAATCAAGCCAGCCAAGAAGCGGCTCAGCATCTCCGCTTTTCCGATGTTATTCTTCCTTGAGAAGATGAATGTCTCAAAGGTCTTGTCCATTCCATGGTCGCGGACATAGTTCGTGAAGAAGTTGAGGTAGGCATCATAGAACCTAAATCGTAGTCAACACCAAGCTCTAGCCCTGGAAGTAGTGGGCAATAGCAGGGTGGCGGACCTTTCATCACCCAGGTGCTTCTCAAAGTTATGTTCCGTAATTTCCTCAGGGGACTTGAACGCAGGCCTTTGCTCCCCACAGTCAAGCTTGTACGCTCCCCTGATGACGGCTGCATCTGCTCCCAAAGACCAAATCGCAAGAGCACGATGCGCAGAGTGACTGGCAACACCAGTCAAAAGAAGTCCAGTAAGAGATAGGACCGGTGAGGCGGGCATACTTATGGAATCCCTTGGTGTTGAAGAAAATGTGCCACCGCTCATGGTTGTCCTTCAAGACGTCCTTGAGCGCCTGAGTTGATTCCGGATTGACGCCAGGCCAGTGGTACGGCGAGAGAGTTGATGGAGGCGACGAAGGGGTGGGGAAGAGAAAGTTGGCATCAACATTTGTCCGCATATTATGATTCGTGCAAAGCTTTATGGGATACCTTTTGGTATGAGTACAAGTGGGAAGCAGCGGAGAGATGCAGAGCCGTGGTTTATAAGGCTCGAGATGCCCTGTTCACCCCTGACGTCAGAGCTTTCCTATTCTGAGACCGGCTCCAGACTGACAATGTAGGAAAGAAGTCGACTGAGCGATAAGAATCGAGAGTTCCATATCCTCGGGCGGGCCTTATGTGGGATTTTTTCTGGTTGAGTGTGGTATGTATGGGAAGGGATGGAAATGATGTTGCGAAGTTGTTGTACCCCCCTTCTATTTGGAAGCCATACCAAATTCAGCATCTCCATAAGCGCTGAAGTATGTTACAACGGAGCATACTGAGTGCATTCACTGTCTGTTCTGACAAAATCCACGCATATCCCAAGGAGCAGCAACCCCATCAACTTTCCTATTTAGCCTATACGCCGTAAGTTTGGCCGCTCGTACAAAGAGTGTCCCATCAATCTTTTCCACGTTCTTCAGCCCACGGTCCTTGAAATATCTCGCCTCACGGTCCACATAAGCATGTGAATAACGCGCAAAGTGCGCTGAAGCTAGATAGATGATCATCTGGGAAAAGATTTGTGTCCATGAATTCGGGGAGCTTGCGCTAGTGGCCGAAAATATCCAGCATGGGCACCGTGAGAGGAGTGGAGGTTGTGGCAGGGAGCGATTTGAGTGCGGTAGTTTCTTGGAAGAAGGTTTCGACATCCAGTTGAGGCTTTCCGCGACCGACGAATAAGACGAGACAGACACAAACATAGCTGCGGAGCAGCAGATCTTGAGCCTTGGGCTTCAGATGGAGAACAGGAACACGGAAGACGTGACCAGATGCATGCTACGGAAAAGGAAGATCAATTCAGAATCCATTAGAGTTGTTGCCTATCGCTCACTGGAAAATGTCAGCATTGAATAGCCCTTGTTCCTTGCACGTCAATCCAGTTTCGACATCGGAAGCTCCAATGATTGAAGAGGCTTCGGAGCTGGGAACAAGTTGGTAGCCTCGTTCTGGTTTTATTGGGAAGCCATTTGGGGGATATAAGCTCGAGAAGGATGTGAATAAGTAGCTGGGTTGGTGTGGTCAAAAGTCGACTTGTTTCTTGTGGAATCCGATCCTCTACCGGGGTAGGATCTATATATACGCACGGAGGTCCCATGTCGGATGAGACCTGCTTCAAGGGGTTACGGTAGGAACCAGCAATATCATGAAGAATGATCTGTTGATTATCAAGGCATTCCAAGCTCTCGTGAACGAAATTATCAAGTCCTTTCAGATTCTGGGGCCATTCCGCGAAGAAGACGGTATACATTAGTCATGGGCTTACATGGTTGTGGGACTTGTGTTCCTCAAATCCAAAAGGGCGATGCACTTTGGCACTGAATGGCGGAGGAATGCAAGACGAGATGAGCACATACGACCTTTTAAGGCCCTGAACATGCGCCATGCGTTCGGTGCAGGTGGCGGAGTCAAATTGGTGGTTTATGCCGGGGGGGTTGTTTCTTTGCGCTGCACATCTCCCACAGGTGGTCAAACCTATTGTTTTGTTGGACGTGCGAAGCCAGGTTAGAAAGCGGAACGCGACCCTAAATGCAGCATCCTGTCACTGGTGGTCGAATATGGCGGTCGATATTTGGAGACCAAGCTTCAAGGCACCGGGTCAGATTAACAATCTCGATGAAGTCCTATCGAAGTGGTCGGTTTCGGGGACCCGGGTCTCTGCGACAGCTCCGTCGAAGATAATCGTGGCGCAACAGTATTTCCATGGCAAAGAATGATTATAATTCGGCTGTGTTGACCTGTGGCAATGATTAGACTAGTCCAGAAGGGTTCATGACTTTTTTTGCGCAGAATGGGCTGTCCTCAAATCTCCAAATGTTAAGTAGTAGATTCTCATGTCTCTTCGATGGGACGAAAGTATGGAGTCTTCAATGCAAGATTAACGCGAAGAGGTTTAGAAGGGCTTCGAAGTTCGGGATACTGAGGCTCGTGATCTTGTGGTAGTGAACTGGCCCACGGTTGACGCGCTTGAGCCTTTGCAACTGCCCCAACAATGCTTACATCAGCGCTTCTTCGATAGTAGCATCCTTTGAATTCATTTTGCTACTCGCAGGCACTCATCTGTAATATCCACGATAACCGTAATATGTTCGCCTTATTGCATGCGACAGGTGATAAGCATACGGAAAACGACCAACAGTCGATCAATGTGGAATCTGGACTGAGTGTATGCAGGAGCCGCGAAACCTCAGATTACTTGAGGTTGAACCCGGAGCAGTGGTACGATTTGACACAACACAGAATGCAGGTCGGTGACAAATGTGGGCTGATTTCTAGGGAGCATGTGAAGGAGCACACGACAATCGGGGCTTGTCGACAGAAAATTGATGCAGCTCGACTGCCATTAAATATTAACGAATCTCACCAAGTTGGGGGGTGAGCGTTCACGTGGACAACAAGTCCAGAAATAACCTCACGCCACTCTCATGAATTTACTGAATATAAATAAAAAGTCGTTTCTTTCCTTATTTCCCAGGCCGACCTGCTTCCTCCCCTTTCAAATCTTTTCTCCTCAACGCTGACCATCACTTAGCGTGAGGTCCACCGTCATGAGTTTCCTGAATGCTACTTCGGCCGCTGGCCTTAATCCAGCTGAACAACTCTACCAAGGCACAGATTACGCTTCGCTCAATTGGTTCGAGCAGCAATGGATGGCCTGGTACATTTGGATTGGCAGCCCCGTCATTGCCACTGGCCTTATGAGCTTCCTTCTTCACGAAGTTCGCGTTCTTTCTACTTTTTCGGTTCTCACCGAGTTGCTGACGTTGTGTAGATTGTTTATTTCGGTCGCTGCGTGCCCTGGATCATCATCGACGCTATTCCCTACTTCCGCAGGTGGAAGCTGCAGCCCAACAAGATCCCAACTCCGCAGGAGCAATGGGAGTGCACGAAGCAGGTTCTTTTCTCTCACTTCACGATCGAACTCCCTGCGGTAAGTTCTTGCGACATTCTGGTTTTAACATCGCCTAACTCTTTCTTGTTAGATTTGGTTATTCCATCCCCTCGCTGAGTCGGTTGGCATGTCCACTTGGCAGGTTCCCTTCCCTTCTTTAAAGGCTATGGCTCCCCAAGTATTCTTCTTTTTCTTCTTTGAGGATCTCTTCCACTACCTTGGTGAGTTCCGTCCCTGTCTACCTATTTTTCATTAGACGCTGGCTAAATGCCGTGTGATTAGCTCACCAAGCACTCCATACCGGTGTCCTCTACAAGCATATCCACAAACTCCACCACAAGTACTCCGCACCCTTTGGCCTTGCTGCCGAATATGCCCATCCAGCTGAGGTCTTCATTCTCGGAACCGGCACCCTCGCCGGCCCCCTTCTGTACTGTGCTTTTGCCCGTGACCTCCACATCGTGACCGTCTACGTTTGGATTGTTTTGAGGTTGTTCCAAGCTATTGACGCCCACAGTGGATATGGTACGTTTCATGCTCGTTACTTCAAGCAAGACAGAAATTCATCGCTTCTTCCCCTGTCAGATTTCCCATGGTCACTCCAACATATCCTTCCTTTCTGGTCTGGCGCCGACCACCACGACTTCCACCATATGGCTTTCACCAACAACTATTCTACCTCCTTCCGCTGGTGGGACTGGCTTTGTGGTACCGATACCAAGTACAGGGAATACAAGAAGAAGGTTGCGGCAGCCAAAGCTGCAATGAAAAACGCCACTAAGGAGCAGCAGGATGCTATTGAGCGCAAGCTGATGGATGAGGTTGAGAAGGAGGGTATTAAAGCCGAGGCTGAGGCTGAGGCTCGGACAGCCTTTGGTCTCAAAGCCAAAGTCCAATAAATGATGACATTCTACACAGACGATAATGACATCTCTTCTGGTTTCTATGGCACTAAAGTTATTTGTATATTCTCATCGTTAATGGATTATTTATAATGATGATTGAGCTGCGGTCGAGCTTTGACAGGAGATTATGGGAATGTGCTAGGTTTAAGTGATCCCTGCTGGAGCGTATTATAAGCTCTTTCCCTCGCTCTCCTGCCATGACTACCCTCACAAACGGGCAGAGGCTAGCGCGGACGCGCATGCTCCTTGACGACCTCATCTCCCAAGTCGAGAACGATCGCAGCAGACTGAACAACGCAGCAACCCCAATGGGTAAAATCCTCAGTACGCAAGCTACGTTCCGAGCCGCTCCATCCATCTATCCCGTCCTCCCCACCGAAATTATCGACAACATCTGCCAGAAACTCGCCCTGCGCGACCTCGCAACCCTCACACGAACCAACAGCGTACTAAATGCCGTGGGTACAAGAAGATTATACCATACAATTAATGCGGAACTGCACCCTGTCCGACTCCTCCGATGCATGATGACGCTCGATCGCAGCACGGATTTACCGTTGCTCGTGAGGACTTTTGAGGTTAACCTGATAAACCATATCCCAACGAGGACATACTACCTGCTCCTGGAGAGGGTGTTGAAGAAGATGATACGCCTAACGACGTTAGTCATCGAACTCCCCAAACGACACTCACCTACCTGGGTACTCCCCATGCCGCCACCGCTGTCCGCGCACTCCTCGTCCCATTCCCCTTCGCCTCAGATATTCCGACTACGCTCACTTACAACTTCAATGCATTGCAAACCCCCCCTCGCGCGGTTCCTCGACTCCCAACCCGAAATCACGGAACTCACACTCAGAGGCATCAACTCAGACTCATCCAACCCACTCTACCCTTTCATAACCACCCTATTCCACTCCGTCGGCGCACTATCTCCCGACAACCCCTTTTCGGCAGCCCTCACAACCCGCCCAAGCCAATTCACCCTCCTCCCAACATCCTTACCCAAACTATCCCACTTCAACGCTATCCACGCCGGGCCAACCATTATCCGAGATGTAATCACATCTAGACCCGTAACACACATGTCGATACCGCTCTTCCCCCCACATACCATGGATACGCTGTCCGCGCTCTCAATGGCGTCGAAACCGCTTGCGAGACTCAGTGTCATGTCCTTTGATCCTACGGCGCCACATTTCCTGTTTCATGAGCTCTCCTCGAGGTTTTCGGACCTTGAAGCTTTGCATATCGTGGTGCTCATGGCAGAAGTCACGGCGACCATGCTTTTGGACTGGGGCCAATTTTTGGTTGGATTCAAGAGGCTGCGGTATATCACTTTTATGGCTGCGTTGGGAGGCGATGAGGATGGTGGTGAAGGGAAGGAGGAAATAGATGAGCGCAAAATTGCCAAGGTTTGGCATTTGTCGTGTCCGACTCTCAAGACCATTATATTGCCGCAAGGTAAGGTGTGGTTTGAGGGGAGTAACGAAGGCGGGAATGCAGATGGGGATTGGAAGTGTTTGAATTGGGAAGATGATTGACTAGATTATTGGATCACCTACGCCGGCACATACATGGGAGGAGAATGGTAGAACATATGTACCTAATGATTTACTAGATGTGTATATAGCTGGAATGGCGGTTGCAAAAGGTAAACAAGGGTATCCATCTATTTCATCAGCTAGTCGGATGTTAATGTGTCTCAGAGCGAAATAGCTATGTGTACAAGGTCATAACTCCTCAAGAACCAGCGATCCACCAAGTTTGACAACAATGGAACCGTAACCACATATCACGGATATGGCAGAAAACCCGAAGGGAGTTCGAACTTCTCCCGTAGCAAGGGAGGGGAACAGAACTGAGGCTCAGGTTTCGAGCTGAGATGGCTCCGACCTGGGTTTCTCAGACTTTTCATGCATGCTCTGTTCACTGCTCGAATCATGCCTCTCCTCCACCGGTATATCTTCTGGATTTGTCCGCCCAAGGAGCCTCCGGATCCAATAGGGTAGGATACCTCCAGGCGGGATAACCCATCCTTCAGAAGCTTCGTAGTTGGGAGGAACGA
Organism: Podaxis sp. AQ795752; assembly: GCA_018524425.1. Classification (NCBI taxonomy): domain Eukaryota; kingdom Fungi; phylum Basidiomycota; class Agaricomycetes; order Agaricales; family Agaricaceae; genus Podaxis; species Podaxis sp. AQ795752. Next base: position 17,990 of record JAEUWK010000360.1, on the reverse strand, counting down.
TTCTGCCTCCGGAGATTTTGAGAAGCAAGAAGGGGATACCATTAAGGACGATGTAGGAGCAAATGCCTGCGATGACACCGTATGCGATGCTGTAGAGGGTTGTAATGAGTAATGCATGACGATGGTTTCGGAGAGCGCTGACGTACTTGTAGGTTAGGGGAATGATGAGAAGCGTTAGGAAAGCTGGGACGGCATCGCCGAGGTAGTCCCAGTTGATCTCAAGGACGCTAGGAAGAGTAACTTAGCATATAGACGCAATAGTCGCGAGGAATCGACATACTTGCGGATCATAAGAGAACCAACAATTGCCAGAGCACCTCCGGTAGCCCATGAAGGGATGGAAGCAAAAATAGGCGAAAAGAAAATGGAAACGAAGAAAGCGATGCCGGTAGTCATAGCCGTGAGACCGGTCTTTCCACCCTCTGGTGTTTGCGAATGTGAGAGAGAGGATAGCACGCAGAACGAGAGACACATACCACTGATTCCAGTCGCACTCTCAACGTAAGCAGTTACTGGACTCGTGCCCATTAGCGCGCCGATACTGATGCTGAAGGCGTCCACGCAGTAAGCAATTGTTGAATTTTCGAAATCCAGTGTCACAGGATCGCGGAGACCGGCGAACTTGGCCATGGAGTAAAGAGTGCCGGTGGTATCTATAGAAGACCTTCGTTCCCGCGGTTCATGCATCACATAAGTTTGGGACGTACCGAGAATATCAACATAGAGGAAGGTGATAAGAGCATACCAAACGCGACCTTTGCTGTAAGCATACTGGTTTTGTACTGAGTACATGAAAGCCTTTGAGATAGAAAAAGAGCTCACATCGATGGCATTACCGATCTTGTCGATGCTGTGGAAGGTGACAACTTTTTTGAAGAAGTTGAACCTCTCATCACCCAGCTCCGTGTGGGGGAAGTAGGTAACGGACGTTGGACGTGGCCAGGAGATGATGGCCACCAAGAAGATACCAATGAGAATCGCGCCACGAACTCGATAGAGCATCATTAAGACAGTGCAAATGCTAAAAACCAAGGCCAGTAAGCCAATTCTGGTGCGCTTCGAGAATAGTGATAGGGGTTACTCACCCCCCGACGAATATACCGAGCCACATGGTGGGACTGCGAAGGACACCAGATTTACAGTAATTCGCCATATCTGCGCTAATGTAGTCTGTAGTTGCGCATGAGGATATTGTTCTAGGAGCAGGCTGACCAAAGCTTACTGTCAGGCGTGCATCCTCCAAGTCCAACGAGGTTGACCGTATCCCCTCCGATGACCCTAAGCCCATTTCCCGCTGAATTTGGCGTAAGATGAATGATCAAAGTTGTTATTTTTTACGAGGACTCACACAGCCCGATGAAACTGGGGGTCAAAGTTATATTTAGCAACAAGTCGGAGATATGGAGGCTTACGCGATGAAGAGGCCGATCCCCGCACCAACCGCCAGTACGAGGGACTGGGGCATAATACGCACGAGCCACTGCCGGAGCCCGATTAGAGAAAGCGCCAGGAAAATCCATCTACCAGCAAACAGAATCAGTTATCATACCGCCATTCAAAATGGGGTAATCTGCTTTACCCCTCCAGGAAGACAGCTGCCAGAGCTTGACGATAAGAGATGATGCCAGATCCATGGAAACCCACGACGGAGTAAGTGAACTAAGGAGTGGGTTCATTACCACGACGCGATAGGAAGACTATTGCCAATATAAATTGCTCACGTAGGCGTTCAGACCCAAACCGGGAGCAAGTCCTACCGGCAGGTTGGCGAGAACTCCCATCAGGAATGAAGAGAAGGCGGCGATCGCCGCAGTGGTGGTGATTAGGTCTTGACGGACTTCGTCCTTACAAAAGAGGTACGTTGGGTCACTGACGCACAGGTCGTCTCTTGTACAGACACAAGTTCCTCCAGAGTCGGAAAGAATTGAGGCGTTGACAGATATCTGACGAGGATGTTGTGATAAGCGATGATATGGGATTGCCAAGAGGAGTATGGAAGCGAAAGACATACAATGTAAGCCATGGCTGCCTGTGAACCGTTGTGAACAGAAGAAAACTGGTGGAAGTTGAGGTGGGCTCACCCATGTCGTTAGGCCTGCGCGTATTTCTGTCTGTGAATGTCGGGCAAGGTCAGCTAGCCAAAACCAATGGGGAGCTAGGAGTGACGCACCGTAAAACGGGAACCAACGCGCTCTTTTGGCTTTCCACATCCTTCCAGTAAAAACCACCTTCCAACAAACGACTGGGCGACCTGAGATAAAAACCATGTAAACTTTCTGGACTCGGGATGGCGGTGAGTGTGCTACCGTATCGTTGAGTTTGGAGAAGATGTTGACCATGGGGATTGAAAAGAGACGTCCAGGCTGACTGGACAGCGAAGGTTAGGTGAAAGCGAGGAAGACTGGGCGATAAGATATATAAGTATCCGATTAGCCATTCCATCTGCTTATTTTTTGCGAGATTGGATGGGTGTTGTTGGTTGGATCAGGAACAATCAATTCCGCTCTTTGTGATCCACTTCCACATGCTTTCCGCCACAATCCGCCATCAGCTCGGCTACATCTTTCATCTGTCCGTTTCCCCGTCCCTCCTCTGAGCTGAAGACAAATCTGAGGATTACTTCCACCGATAACCTCTCCCGCGACTCTTGCTACAAGGCAAATCCTATTCTTTCCTGCGACTTATACACAGGCCTGGAGTTGTTTTGACCCTTTTGGACGTCGCTTAATCCCATTTAATTGACCATATCCCACCCCGTCTCATGTTGCCAGTTATCTCCAATTAATTCCTTTCCTGTCCTGAACGGCCTTTTCGAAGTCTCTTGTTGACGTGAACCCTGCGAGAGTCATGACGATGTATCACATGCCACTGCTTATCATCTGAGGCTTATCGCGGCAACACCATGATAGGAAGACAGGTTCGCTATTCTACCTGTTTTTGGGTCTTGATAATTGTACACGATGTTGTGGCGAGATATCCTTTTGCAATGTTAAACACCGAATTGTACCCAGCTTCAGTATTTCCCTACTCCTTCAAGTTCGTTGCAATGTCATCTCAGTGTCATGTTTCTTCCCTTGCCTGACGCCCGACCGTGCCAGCTATAACCGTCTACAGACATCAGAGTCACCCAGAAGGAAGGACTTGTGGTGTTGATATTTATGGTCTTCTTCCTATTCGCGTGATCAGGATGTTGAGGTCATGCAATATCCAACACGGGTAGGAGCTTGTGGCGATGTCGATGAATGACGCTCATCGATTCACACAACTCTCCTTCTATAAACCACGAACATGTCTTCGCAAGACTCTGACTCGTTGAAGGGAAAGCTTGCTCTGATCACTGGTTGCACGTACGTTTATTTGTCTCTGTCCGGTGGGGTTTATGACACTGATCAATGAAACATGTGCCACAGGGGGGGTATTGGGTATGCAACGGCATTAGCCCTTGCCCGACGTGGATGTTCCATTGCAGTTCATTATAACACCGCGGAAAGGAAGGCGAAGGAGCTACTTTCGGAGTTGGAGGGGTATCCTGGCGTCCAAGCTGCTGTGTTTCAAGCCGATCTCTCGAATTACGAAGGTGTACGAAAGCTACATGCGGATGTCGTAAAGACACTTGGAAACCCGGATGTCTTGTTCAACAACGCAGGCGTCCTGAATGGTGTCATTGGGCCGAGTGGCAATATTCAAGACGTTAGCGTCGAAACGTTTGAGGCGACTTGGAGAACGAACACTGGTACTGCATTCTTGGTCAGTGACGCGGATAATAAAGAAGGCAGATTCGTTGTCTAACGTAGTCACAGCTGACGCAGCTGTGTTTGCCCAACATGGAGGAAAAGAAGTGGGGTCGGATAGTATTCAATTCAAGGTATTGTATTCCCATTCTCAAATCACCTAATTGGTCACTGCTGCTGAGCACTATGAACACAGCGTCGCGGCAGGTTAAGATTGAACCCCAAAAGTGTCAGGGAGCGTTTGCACTAAGTAGAGAATGCAGGTACTGGCGGAGTCATAGGTCCACATTACGCGTCCTCCAAGTCGGCAATGCATGGCCTTCTCCATTGGATTGCAAATAGGTACGCTAAAGACGGAATAGTGAGCGCTTGCAATTGGTTTGTGTTGGCTCTCGGTTTACCGTTATCTGCAGACTTGCAATGCTGTTGCACCAGCACTCATAACTGGTCTGTGTCGTTCCACCGTTTGTGCTGGCTTGAACTTCTTTGACACGTGTACTAGAGACCAACATGATGTCGAACCCGTCCGAGGAGTTGCGGGTGAGTATAACAGCCTGTTACTATATTTAAAACGAGGTTACTTCGTATGGGCTGCAACGACTGACTTCTGTGCAGAGAAGAATTCCTGTAGGTCGCTTTGGACGTCCAGAAGAGATAGCTTCTGTAGTGGAGATGCTTGTGATGAACGGTTACATGACCAACAAGGTGTGTTTCAAGATGCTTCAGTTGTGGAGTACCGTTGACACCAGGGCGGAGTAGATCATCGTTGCAGACGGTGGTTGGACTGCCTCCGCTTTCTGAGTGAGAGCTACCGGTCGTTTACGGAGGGTAGACAAATGTATTGTGTTCAAATGTGTTGCATGGAGCAGGTTAATTCAATATAGTGAGAGATAAGTCACGTGCAGCAAGTGAGTTATGTTACGGCATATGCCGGCTCACTGTAATTGGAGGCACGTGGGTGGTGGCTGAACCTCACTCCTTACATCCGAGGTTGTGCTTGGACACTGCTCTGACTTGTACTCACCTTGTCGTTTGTCTTGAGTTGCCCCGCCTCTCTTCTCTAATATGCTAGCAGATAATTTCTCTTGACATATCCTGGACTTGGTCAAGGCACGGATCCGGATGTGTCCAGTCTGGCTTGGGAGCCCGGTGTCCTGATTCCGATTCGAGACGGGGTTGGGGGGGGGGTGAGGGGGAGGATAAGGAGCCCTGGAAGTTGAGAGTAGTCAACTGCAGTAAAGGCACTCTTCCTGTCACCTATTCACTTCTCCCCCCTTCGTTGCGCAGGCATGTGCATATTGGTCGACAGGGATCATCGCCCACCTCATGCGATTATGATTCTCACTCTCGCCTATCCCCGACGAACCTCGCATAGGAACGGGGAGCGACCTGTTATGAGTGTCATGCTCCCTCCGATGTCTGGTGTTACCCCTGGATGTCCCCTCTCTCGACTTTTCGTCCGAGCGAAGGTTGGGACAAGTACCGGGTTTCTCGTTCTTGCTCCCGGTTGTTTCCTCACTAGAGGAAATACCCTTTCTCCTACTGATTCTAGTGCATTTTGCATTCGCTATTCACCGTGGCGTGACTTGGTACGCTATCCGTGTCTTGACGGTTCCGATCATTGAGTTGACAGCCTCCTTGCAGTTTAGTGCTATGTAACTGATGCGCTCCTGTCGGTGGGATGCCCTTTGATTCTCTGTTTTACGCTTGCATACTTAGATTCTATTCGTAGGCATTTGCTTCCACTGCTGTTTTTACGAGGTGGGATTGTTTGGTGTGTCGTTGAAGGTAATGCTGACCGATGGCAGCAGATGTGATTGGTGCTTAGCAAATGAGATCTTTTGTGATACGACGCGACGGCGTGGTCGATGGGATTCGGAGTCCTTGGTCTGCTGGCAGCGGATTGCTTGAAAATTGTCTAGCTTGTCGAGAGTTCCTGGCCCTCGATTTGTATCATGGTTTGGGAATGGTTTGGGAATGGTTTGTGGTTTCGGCGAGTCCTGGTTTGATACTCACCCCAAATATTCTAGGTATCTGTTTGGCACCTTGGAAGTCTGTTCTACGCTATACTCTGCAAAGACGATGGATATATCTGGAATGTATGTTCTGTGAGTGGCTTGGGCACGATTGGTAGAGGAGTGCTGACATTGATGATTACTTAAAGGGGAAGCAGAGCCTATCAAACGGTGTTTGTGGGTGTGTTTTCTGTGTTTGGTTCGCTGGTGCTGGATGCTCACATCTCCATGCTGCAGCTGGCTTCTGAGACTTGAGTATTTGCTGGCTCCCCCGTAGTCCTGGGAGTCATGTGTAAGATGCCTGAGCACCTGAGAAGAAAACCTGAGAACTGAGAGCTGAGGACGGCACAATATAGGGCTTCCCACGATATGTGCAGGCTTTGTTTACGCACCAAACAGTACCGCTTTTGATCTGTCGCATATTCATTTGCCGGGCCGAAACCACTTTTCGGCCCAAATCCGACGCATTGGCCAGTTGCCGACGACGACAACGACAAGGGCAACACCGACATATTCCGCTGCTAAATTATTCGTTTTCACTCTAGTCTTTCCGCCTCTGCACTCTCCATGATATGCCCCGAAATCACCTTCCGGGTGCTTCGACCCTCAGAAATCGCAACCGGGTTACCAACAAAACTCGCCTCAAGATACACCATGGCAATCTCGAGGCGGAGGCCCTCCTCATCCCGGACGAAGACGAGGAGAAGCATCGTCTCACCAACCTCGTTGCTGGCGTCGACGCTGAGGATGCCAACGTGAGTGTGCCACATCCCCTTTGCCCCACCAGCCCGCCACGTCAGCGTATTTCGTGGCTGTGCGTTCCGCGGTTCAGCTGACTAAGCTACCTTTTGCGTGATCTTTCTACAGGAACACCATTTGCAGGAAGTTCTTAGTGCCGCTCACCGGACCAGCACGGCCATCAGCCGATCAACCAAGGGCGTGCCAGATAAGGCTGCTCCCGCTGCATACATCCCTACGCCAGACTCGACTGGCGTCGTCGATAATTATGAAGACTTCTATCCTCCAAACAGGTGGAAGGACCCTGCTAGTTATGTCTGTACGTCCCTATCGGTCGAGGAGTCGATCATCGACGGCTTGGCCGGCGGGTTCACGTATTACATGGATGAGCGGGACAAGGATTGGCTTGATAAGAACAACGAGGAAGCAAGGGGCGAGGGAACAAGTGCCCAGGGAGCCGTCTCTGCATCTGGCACCCGCACATCTGCGCGTAGTGCCAAAGCGAAGGGAAAGGAGCCCGACGTTTCACAACCAGTCCTCATCTCGGAGGATGAATTTGAACTTGTAGTAGGGATCTATGAAAAGGTTACTCACGAGAAATACGAGTACCTGCATCATGTAAGTATTCTGCTGCGAGATATCACCTTTGACTCAAACACGTATAGGGCTTGGAGAATGGCATGGCGTTCCCTGGGTTTACGGATTACCAGGACACTTTCTTGAACGAACTACCTCCGTCGATGTTTGCTACCTTCACTGTCCCCTCCTGGGTCCCGAAACCTGCCCAACTTGTCCGTATTGCTCGTGCCATCTACCCGTACTGGAAAGAGAGGCGCCTAGAGCGTGGTGGCCATCGGATAATACCTACCCTCAACGGAGACGAGTCGGATACCCTCAACGAGTCGTACATCTGCTTTCGGCGTCGCGAGATCAAGGCCGTCCGCAAAACGCGTGCATCACAGGTCACATACTCGGACAAGCTCACACGGTTACAGGCGGAGCTTTCTTATCCTCTCGAGCTTGCCAAGCTCATCCTTAATCGTGAAAGCACCAAAAAAGAATGTGCGCAGCATGCACAGACCGTGTGGGAGAAGCGGATGGCTCTTGCCGATCTCAAACGTATGTATCCCGCACTCAACGACAAGGCGGACGATGAGTTGCTTGTGGATAAGGAACGTCCGGCCAAAAAGCCCGAACCTGCAGCGTATGTACTCTGGATCGCTTATCTGGTACGTTTGGTATTGACATGAGCCGTCAGGCGCATACCTGGTCTCAGGATCCGTACGCAAGACTCGACTGTGTCAACGCCAAGGCAGGAGACGACCTTGCGCCCAAAGGAACGTATCAACGCCATTCGGGAACAGATCGAAGCTACGCTTGCCCGCCAGAAAGACCAAGATCACCACTGGGAAGACCAGATCGACGTGAGTGTACCTGCTATGTAGTCCTTGCACACTTACTCATTTATGTTTTGAAACAGAGCGCCTACCAGCAACCTCCCGTTCCATATGCCTCTCGACTCTTCAAGTATATCCCTCCACCTGAAGCACCTGCATGGCCATCGTCAAAGAGCGCTGACAACGATGCACCAACCAGACCCATACGTTCAGTTAGGCTGCGTATCGGTCGCGGTGGTCGCCGCATGCTTGACCGCCGTGATTTCACTTCTCGTCCTGCCTTTGCTAGGCGCCAGAAACTTGAGTCCTCATCCGACGAGTCGGAGGCGATGGAGGTTGATGAAGATCCTGAAGAGCTGGAGCGACGACATCGACTCGAGGAGCAATGGAAGTATGATCAAGATGATGTCCCAGCGTTTGGGCCCCAAGGCCAGGACGAGCAGGATCGGGTCCTTGTAGACGAATATCAGACAAAGTATGTTCCCTTATAACTTGCAATACTGGTTGTTAACCTTTGCGGCCAGGTACCTGCGTCACACAATGACATTACTTACGGATTCGGATCTAGTAAGTCTGGTAACAGACAATGCCATACCCGTTGTCACTGCGGACGGTCGTCAAATTATGTTTGCTCCATTCCGACTCGGCGTTCCCCCCTCCATTCACCGTCGCGATCCCGGTGGTACCTTCCGTCCCATATATCCCGCTCTCGCACAATTCCTTGCTCAACCGCCACCCGCCAACAATGCTCCTCATCAGCTTCCTGGCCTTGCAAATGGCGCTCCAGTTGCTATCCAGCAGCAACTTAAGAAGATGCCGCCCCCCAATGCTGTTCCCCAGATGCGGATATCGTCAAACGGTGGAATGCGCCCAGCTATCCCTGCCGTCAATGGTGTCAATGGCCTGCAGTCTACTACCTCGATCGCTACGCATACATCCCCTCCCCAGCCTGTCCCTGTTCCTCAGCACTCCCCTCCAAATGGTGTCAACGGAGTTGCCAGTCGTCCTGCCATTGCCATGCCCCATGTTGATGTAGTGAAGACCGAAGCACATCAGCCATCAGCCTTGGTCAATGGTGCGATAACCATTCAGCAGAGCGACTCGACACAAAGTACCGATTCCGCTGCCACGGCTGTGTCTCCTACACGTCCAAAGTCCCAAACCCAAACTGTCGGTATGCCCGCCAATGGATTCCACGTTGCAAACAATTACGCCGCAGCGTTGACCCCTGCTACCTATGCGCAAATAGCCAGTAACCCAGCTCTGCAAAACCTGAAGACTGCCTTTGCGAGTCTACCACAAGGAGATTTCGCTAACCTCCAGAGTCATCTACAACGCATGCCGTATATGCAAGTGTTGCCTGGTGCCAATGCGAATAACCTTCAGCTCAGCGCAAATACGAATCTTAAAGTTGCTGCAGCGCGCCAGATGCAGTGGGCGAATTCCCCCCTACAGCGACCGACGTCTACAGTGAACGGGATCGACAACGTGAACGGTGTGCAGTCTAGTCCGCCTCCCAATCATGTTTCCGCCGCAGCACCTACAACTAATGGTTCACGACCTGCTATGCGTATCCCTTCTAATGGTCAAATGTCTATGTCGCCCATGCCCCAACACACTCCTTCGCCATTACCGCACATAGCGCAGTCTCAGTCTCCACCGCGACTACCAATGACACCGACGATGGGAATGGCCTCCCCGTCAATACCGCAACAGGCGGTGGGTGGTTCGCAGATTGGGTATTAATAATAATAATAATGGCTACCTACCTATGTTCCCTTATTATGCCTCTTTCTCCATGCTAGTGTGATTCTTTTGGTCCATGCGTTTCTCTCCACCCCTTTACGACTACTTTCATCTTCGGTTTCTGGTCCACTTTTACCTTTGGAGCATAAACTCTTTATCTCGGTACTATCGAATCCCCTGTCAGTTCTTTTTGTTCGCCTCTCTGGTTAGTAACATTCATAGTATGTTTTCAAGCCTGTATTCTATATTATCTTACAACGCAATCTCAACCCTTTTTACAAATATTCTTTGGCCTCTTGTACGATACCTAGTGCTGAGTTTGGCAGGATGTAATTGTTAAAATCTTGGCAGATGCCTAAGTGCCGGGAGTTGTTCATTCCTGGGAAATAAAAATATTCTCTTTAACAAAACGCTGAGGCCCAGGCTACGAAAGGTGTGAGGCGGTCCCGACTCATGTCGTGCTATTTGTGGAGTTAGGGGAGGCAATAATTCCCGCGAGTCTCGAAAGATAGGAGTCACAATCACACGGTTGCTGAAAAACATACATGTGTCCTCGCCTTCGATCAGTTACGCCGACAGGCAAGGGTATTTCTTTCGAGATATCTTTATTGATACTCTCGATGCGTAGTTCTAACACCGAGCCGAGGACAAAAGGTCGTGGTAGGAAATGATGCATCACGTACATGTATATATACAACCTCATATATCAACCAGTGGATGAGTCTCTTACGTTCTAGGCGTCTAAACTGGTCGAGGTCACGGATTCGATGACAGCTTCAGGCCGGAGGGCAAGGGTGGAGGCCATTTTTTCTGTTAGTTGAGAAACAGAGAAAGCAACAGGTCCGGGGTGTAAAATTGCACATCCCTCGCGCAGGGTTCTCGAAATCGCGTTTTTATTCTCACGCAAATACAACGTGAATGCACTGCCGAAGTTATTTTCGACCTCCGGAACAATGTAATGTGCGGTGAATCACTTGCTTCATGGAACTAGGTCCCTTAAATGGGGTCTGGAAGTCGAAGAAAGGAGTATCGAGGCACGGAGATTTTGAAGAGTCGGACGTCAGACACGTCGAGTGCGGGAAGGGTACGGTCTATATACAGAAGACTATGATGGTCCGACAGCTGCGCAAAGTTCCCGTGCCCTGTCTTCTCAAAGTGAAAAAGGCCGAATATAGGGGGGGGGCTGGTGTTCTTTGTCCATGTTGTCGCCGGTTATCCTCATGGGCACAGGAGGTACAGACGTGATGGGTGGAAGGATAAGTGCTGGGATCCAAACCCTGTGTGACGGAAATATTGCGCTCTTCAGTATAGAAGTGAACATGACACACGACTTGCCGCGGTCGTCAAGAACATCCATTAACATCCATTTAGAAATCAGCGAGAGATCGAGAACCGGCGAACATGGGAGGTTATGGGCATGGGCATAAAAGCCCGTGGTACATGGGTGATGTGAGGGGCCTACGCGAGTGCTTGATTGTTGGTTTTGCTTCGCCCTCGTTCCAAACTTGAAATTTGAAGATGCGTGTCCTGAATTCGTTCATCAAGGCCGTGGGTGCTGTAGCTCTTCTCGGTGGTAGTAGTAGTGGAACAGCTGCGACGGATGGGGGGTATTCGGATACGTGTGCGGAGGTTGGTGCAGAGTTGAAGGTGCCCCAGCCTTTGATCCCGAAGAATCTGATTGGCGTTGGGATGGTTAGTGAGTGGTCTCCTATGTGGACACGACCTTGGTGTTGTGTGGGTTGAGGATGGTGTGGACGGCAGCGGAAGTGAATGTTAATATTACCGGTCCTCCTATAGAAGCGTGTATTTGCGTTCATGACATTCCGACATTCATCACGACTAATGCGGTTGCCATTGCGGGTGTCGCTCTCGCTGGAAAGACATATGTCATTTCTGCTATGGTGAGTACAGATCCACGGGATTATAGAAGTGTTTGCTTACCTTGCACACTTAGGTTAAACCCAATGGTAAGGTCTGCAACTACCCCGATCACGCAGTAGCTTCGCGTGCCAAGAACGCGCCGTGCAACTTTCATTGCAAGGACGGGTGGGTTCGCCACGGCGTATTCACGACACTCGCTTACTTTCCACATTAGATACCAGCCATATCCATCGCAAAACCCAACCAAATACGTTTGCAACCCACCCTATAGCGAGTGCAGTGGCAAATGCGGAATCTATCAAGGCTGCCCTAGCGGTAAGCCGCATTACCGTCGTGACTCCTTCTCACGCGAGTTGCTGTGCCCTGCCGGAATGGAGGCCTGTGGGATTTGGGGACGAAATGCGAGGAGCTGGGAGTGTGTGGATACTATGAATGACTTGGAGAGTTGTATGTATATTTCATTTGTGGAACTTATGAGTCTGGCTGATGGGGTATCGTATAGGTGGTGGATGCGTTTTTCCTCTCCCGAATGGGGATGGTCGTGAAGGACAAGATTGTACTGCGCTGCCCGGTGTGTCGGATGTGTCTTGCGTAAGGGGCAGGTGTGTCATGTCGTGTGCAGGTGCATGCCTGGGCGTAACGTGCGCCCGGACAAGGCGGAGTGTGTATACAATGAGGATGAAGATCCGAAGCTGCTCGCAGCGCAGTATGGACTTGACATCCCTTTGGGCACAGAATAGGCTACAAGTTCCAGTATCTGGCTCATTGTGTATGATTTGTTGAACGTAAAGTGTTTGTTGCCAGTGGCAGGCAGTTGGTGGAAGAAAGCCCCTAAGAGCAAAGTGACAGTCACAACGTAACAGCATCCCACAAGCGCCCACAAGCACTCTCCTTCCTCCTCGTCCCACAACAACGACAACATGCCATCCGACCTAGGCACACCAGTCAACACCGCCCTCTTCATATACATCCTCTACTCCGTCCAACGCATCCTCTTCCCACCCATCTCAAAACCACGCACCATCCCCAACGAATTCAAAGCAGGTTACTCCTGGATGCCGAAATCCCACCCACCAACAGTGCTTTTCAAGATTTACACACCAAAGACGCTGGAGCCATTCAACGGGAAGGACGGTGGAAGGATTCTATTGGCGATTAATGGGATTGTGTTTGATGTGACGAGTGGGAGGAATTTCTATGGGCCCAGTGAGTGGTTGTTTAATTTGAGTGCGGAGGGTATGGGCTGAGGAATGTGCAGATGGAATGTATGGGAACTTTGCGGGCAGGGATGCGTCGAGGGGCATGGCTAAGCAGAGTTTCGACCTTGGTGAGTGCCAAGTTGTGAGGTGTTAATGAAGCAGCCTTGGGTATTCAGTTGTCATTATAGACATGTTGACCCCGACGGACCAACCGCTGGACAAGCTCGAAGACCTGCGGCCAGAGGAAATGTACGTAGGAGTCATCTCATTTATTACCACGCACGCCTACCTGACTCGACACACTTTTCCAGCGAGAACATGAAAGGTCGGGATCACATTATACAAAACGTAACATTACCTGTACTAAAAAGACCTACAGGCTGGATTGAACACTTCTCAAACAAGTATATCATATGCGGAAAACTGGTAGAAAACGATGCGATCTGAGGCAGAAAGCCACTGTCATCGTTTACTCTCCACCTTCTCTAGCTTTGGTTCAGACTCTTGTCCCTCCTGCCCCTCCTGCTGTTGTCCTGTTTCCTCCGACTCGACAATCCATTGTAGAAACCGTTGTGCATCCTTACCCCTTACGCGTGAGCCTGGACAAAAAGACTTGAAGAACCAAAACCACGCAACCGTACCTGAGCCATTTTCTCCGGCATAGACCTCCGCACGCAAAACCTAGGCACTAATCCACCAAATTCCCCACACATGACCTTACGCCACTCGATAATCCTGCCGCCATCGTATTCCTTAAGGTGTTCAGCCGTGACACAACGGCCTTTGACGCCCAAGTCTTCGAGGACGGCAAGGTTTTCCGAGGGCGTCTTGAGGTCAACCGGAATTGTGATCGCAATTCTGCCCCACAACAAACATCAGAAAAGAGAAGCCAAAAAAACCCCCGCACGAGGGGAGGAGGGTGTGTGGGAACACAGGGGAAGAGAAGCTTGGAGATCGTGGAACAAAGGGCACGGAACAAAGGGCACCACTAAAAAGGAACAGCTAGAATGCACACCCGTGTACTACTTACCCAGTCCTCGTCCCAGGTACAATACCAACCAACTTTACAATTTGCAACATCGTAAAAACGCGCGGCGACAGCGGTGAGCCAAAGTCGTATGAAACAGACCAAATAGACTGCGATCTCGACAGGGTCTTGATGTCGTTCACGGACGTAATCTCCGGGGTGTACCTACAGGCAGAAAAGGAACAAACGGGGAAAAAAAATCACAACCGCAACAGTTGCATTTCGACATCGGTATTGTGATAGGATGGGTATGGTATAAAAAGAGAGAGCTCGCACTGTTGCTGATTCCGGATTCTATCTCTGCTCATCCTTGACCAAAGTTTCGTGTACAGGGTCGGAGTTGGATTGTGCGTGTTGTGGTCCGGTGGTGGAAGGCTGGGAAACTCGTGTGCGACGCAGTACCAGGGTGTTTCGGTTGCGGGTAGGGGTGTGGTTATGGGGAGGGAGTGAGAGTGAGAGTGAGATGCGGAAAAGGTCGGGAGGGTGTGCGAGTAGGTTCGGATCCCGTTGTACACTTTGCCTGGTTTCCAGGATTGGGAGTCGTGGAGGATTTGCTCTGCCTCGGCGATGAGAACTTCTTTACGGGGTAGATCTGGTTTGAGAAGGTGGGATGGGTTGGTGATGTTATCAATGTTCATCAGAGAAGGGGGGGGGGGTGGCGTACTGTTGAGTTTGACTGGGACCAGGCAAAGTGCACGAGGGATATGGAGACGCTGCTGCTGCTGTTGTTGCTGACGGTGTTCCTGTTGCTGTTCGGAAGCCGCAGTAGGACCGTTCCCGCTCGCACCCTCATGGCCGAGGTCGGCAAAAGAGGCTGACGGTGTCGGTGCAAAGTTGATCGTGCGTTCACGGGTCGAGGTAGAGACTAATGTCGTTTGCGACGCCGCTGCGGTATTCGAGCGGGGCATTGGGGATTTTGGCTGTGCGTGTGTGCGGCCGGGTCGTGGTGATGGTGATGGTTTGAGAAGAAGGGAAATGAAAGGTCAGGGTTCAGGGAATGGGAATGGGAATGGAATCAGAATCAAAAGGTGTGATTCGTAGATTAGATCGTCGGAGTTCAGGGTTTGGGCGCTAACATCTTTTCTCTCCCCCTTCCCACCGCTTTGGTTGTTTCTGCGCGGTGCTAGGTTCATCGTTGCTGTCTTAATGAAGTACAGGACGCGGGTGAATGATGGTGATCTTCTGTAAAGAGACCGATGTGAGCGGCGGATAGGATAAAGGGGATCGGCACGGGGTGGTGCGGCGAAACTGAGTTGTCTGGACGGGGAGACGCGTTGGTCAATGGTCGAACGTACGGGCGTGGGTCTATTGTTTGTCAAAAAGTTTTTCCCAAGTTGCGGTTGGTGACGGGACTCGGAGGACTGGTACGGGTGTGGTAGAAATAGGGGCTTTGGTTACAATACTCGCCATGCCTGTACTCGCCACCGTCGTCTTCGTAATTGTAGATGCAGCCCATGCTGGGGCCGGCGAGTACATTCTGCGCGGCGCGTATGGGAGCAGAGGGCGGACAGTTTGTAGCAGGAGAAAATGGGTGCGCAGGTAGGGCAAAGGAGGCCAAGTGCAACGTAAATGAACATGATACTACGCGTGGTTCCCCCGACGGAATTACTATTCACGTCGAGGTCAAATGCAGGCGCCATGAATAGTTTGAGATGGAGGGCATGGCTGGGTCGTCGTGGTCGGTGTTATGAGGGGATTGGCGTTCAGGCTGGGCAGGGATCAAATAGTTTATCATCATCACTTGTTTGTTCTCCACCATTATGGCTGACTGGCAAACGGACTGGAACGTCGACAATGCTGGTGACAGAGACATCCAAATGGCAGCCCCGTCATCACCACCGCGAGCGTTGTTGGAACCAGAGAGAGAGGAGACGCCGTTAGAACAGTTGATACGACACTGGATGAATGAACGACATGCTCCGGATATTCTGCCTGCTCAAGAGGCCCTGTTGTCCTCGATCCTGGACCACCTTAGGAGGCAGGTACTGTCCTCCCCTGTCATTGTGCTTTAAACCCGGTTGGCTGATTGGTGATAGGCAGTCGGATGCTGTTCAGTTGCTCAGGGGAGACCCTTCGACATCTGATGATGAACATCTGAGGATCACGCTCGTACAACTCGATATCGAGCGCGTCAAGTTTATCGTCCGGTCCTACGTCCGCACTCGGCTGTACAAGGTGCGGTTCTTTGAGTCGGATAGGGATTCAGGATGGCGCTGACGCGTGGCGTAGATTGAAAAGTATGCGCGGTATATCACGTCGAATGCAGAGATCCAGACGCGCTTGACGGCTGCTGAACGCGACCATGCGAGTCGGCATGCTGATCTGACGGATAGGCATTTCAATTTTAGTGTGTTGCAGAGTCTGCCTGAACCGCAGAGGCATTTGGATGATGAGACGCCGTATTATATGCCCCCAATGAGTGCGTACTCTTCCTTCCCTCTTCCGATTTCCGGACTTATTGATGGTTGGTGCAGTGAGTACTCCTGATGTTACTCGACCTGTATTCGTGCACGCGTTAAAAGACTGTCCTCCTGTTATTCTTCCAGAGTACGCCCTCCCTTGCTGATGATAAGAACCAAACTGACGACCGGACAGTGGAACGCGACACGAAATGCTCAAGGGGCACATCTCTCTCACACACTTTTCGGTTGTCGAACACCTAGTCGCAAGAGGCGAAGCCGAGCTCGTCTGATACCATACTGTACTCTATAATATACAACAAAAAGAATTGCACTATTCTTGCCAATCATCGTCGTCATCCTCTGGAGTCTTCCGCCGTGCAGGGTACCGCTCCTCCTCGGCATCCTCGTCGTCTCTATCATACATCGTCGCATCACCCTCTGCATCCTGATTCTGACTGTTCTTCCCTCTCCCAGCACTCCCACCTTCCTCATCGTCACCCTTCTTCTTTCTCCGTCGTTTGGGCGCCGATGCACCGCCTTCGCCGTCTGCACCACTACCGGGGGTCGTAGCAGTAGCCTTTTTGGATTTGCGCTTCTTCTTGCCGTCGGCATTTTCAGCTTCGAGGTCAATGGTGCCTCCGGCACTTGGATCAGGAACAGCTTCAACGATCTCTTTGAGAAAGTCAAGCATTTCCGTTGTTTCGACTGCATGTTTACTGGGAAAGTGTGCGAGTGTTACTGGTGCTGTGGTGGAAGGACGTGGATGACGCACAGGTGATACGCTTCGACCTTTTTGGACCCGCGTTCTGTTGTCACTTTGCTAGCTTCGTCGATCAAGAGGCCGAGGAACAGTTCCAATGCTTTCGCTATAGTGTAGTTGAATGATGAATTCCGTGTTTGGAGTTGAGAAGGAGGAACGTACATATGACGATGGGAGTTGCTTGAGCGACTTTACCCACTTCCTCGTCCTTTTGCATGATCTTTTTTATTCGCGCCTGGGATGGACGTGAGTGAGTTTTTGGTGGTGTAGAGGAGTGCGTGGGCGTACGACGGGGAATTTTGTCTGCTTGTTCTTGTTCTTCATGAGGGTATGCGTGGATGTTGAGAGTGGGAAAATATCAACATCATGACGTCTCAATCTGGACTTTGAACAACATAGACGCCCAGGCGATACTCACCGATGACACCAATGACGCGTCAACGGATGTCACCTTGCTGACTATCACAAGTGTCGTCTCCGGACATTTGTAGAATCTTGGACGTAGACTTTGGCGTCTCTATCTCTGGTAACAGGGAAAATCGGCAATTCAAGCGCTCACTGAGCACTAAAGCTCCTGAGGAACTTGATGATGGATGAGACAATACATTTTCTCAGTGCAGCGGTGGTCGACCAAGGTCTTTTGGCAACACATTCCAACTACATCCACGCCGCCTGGCCTGCTTTACCTGTTTTCAAAGTAATCCCGACAAAGTTAACCCCGTTCAAGAGTACCTCGAGAGCAGGTTGGCTACACGTAGAAAGGTGGAGACAGTGCAGTAAATAACCATTCTACTGCCACGGCCTTTACACATTTAGTACACCTTTTTTTTTTGTCAAATAAATGCCCGAATTGGCAGGTCCCAGTGTTTTGTAGAGAAGTTGGCATCCCAGCTGGTGTTTTGTTTGCAAGTCTAACTTTTCTGACAGACCTCCAAGGTGATATTCAGGAATCCTTCTGCCACCCACCCTACATCAGGAAAATCCCATTCTATTTTTTCAGTTTTTTTGTGTCTTTTTATACAGTAGGGGACAAAACTGTTCCAATGTTTTGAACAACTCAACAAATCAGTTAATAACTCAAGTACTACTGTGGC